>CANSZD010000292.1:0-127206 GCA_947648045.1 Beta corolliflora
TTTTACTCCTCTTTTCAATCATGTTTGGAGATGTTTGTAACAGCAAAAAATAAGTCCCATTTCCTCCATGAGCCAGGTCGTGTTTGGAGAAAAAGCGAGAAATAGGGGGAAAAGTTCATGGTGACCACCATAGCACCTTCACGAAAATGGCGATGCACGGAAATCTAGTTGGACCGTCACAAGAATTTGGACTGACACGTGGAAGACATATGGCATTTCACTTTGTGGAGCTTTTGTGAATCCGAGCTTTAAATGGCAGGTAATATTAATCGGAACGAACGGCATAATGGAATTTTCAATGTTCAAGAAGAAGAATGCAAGCAATTGGAGGTCTTCAAGGTAATTAACGATGTTTCTAGGCAGTTAATTAGCTGAGGATTATATTAGTTATAATACTTAAGTTGGGTTAGTATTAATCTAGGAATTTGGGTGGGGAATAATTATATGTTGTATGTTGTTTTCATAGTTTTCTATGAATGATATGATTATTGTAAACTTGTGAACTTGAAATGCTATGTTCTTGTGCTCTAGAACCATGGTATTGTTATGAATTATATTGATGCTGCTCCATGTTGCTGTTGTAATCGTTGTTACTTAACTTCACATTTACTGCTTATTGTGTTGGTGTGTTGTTTCGGAGCTTGTAGAAAAGTGTTTTATGTTGCTTGCCTTTAAGCTGTTTGTGCTGCGCTGCTGCCCAGGAATAATGAATGCATGTACCGGTTGGAGCATGATTTGGTTGTATAGCTTTATAATGTATCTAATGCTACTTGTGATAAAATGTGAAGATTATCTTACCACAAGTGACTTTGTATCTTTGTCTTGTCTTTTGTATATAAGTCACATACTAATATTTCTCATAAAGTTATGACTTGGATTTATTTATATGCTTATTTGATTAATATGTTATTTAGTATGTTTGATGATTTTGTTTGTTTTGGATATATCTCTATGAGTTGGTATTTATAACATGTGTGCGTCTTTTAGCATAATAAGATTATTGGTATTTTGGAAGACGATGTTACTATTTGTTAATATTATTATTGCTATTTTATTTACTAATTATTATTATTATTATTATTATTATTATTATTCTTATTATTATTATTATTATTATTATTATTATTAGTATTATTATTATTATTATTATTATTATTATTACTATTAATATTACTATTTTGAGGAGAATATTATTTTAATTGAAATTCTTGAGTTGTGATCATATATTTATGTTGATTTGGTGTAATACCTTAAGGGCATCCATATGTTTGATGATTAAAGTATTATTTTACTTTTATTGTTTGAAGGCTTGAATGTCAGGAGGACGGAATCCCAGGTGAAGAGCATGCAAACCATAAGGATGGAATCCTAGGTGTGCCTTGGTTTTGTTGTGCAGTGAAGAGGTGGTGGCAGCGGAATCCTACAACGCATCAGGAATATGGCCATTCTTAGACACGGGGGGCACTAGGGAACGTAACACATAGGTTGTCTGGAGGTTGCGATCGACATTACCATAGGAAGTGGAGTTGCGAATATGGCGTTAGTTCTATATAAACTAATTATATTATTTTATTACTTTAAATTTTGATGGTTTATGTTGTTGACACTTGAGTTTATAGGTATTAGTTACATTTATCCATTTTGTTATTAAGTTATTTTTACCCTATTTACGTTAAGCATCTTTGTATTATCTTTGTTAAGTGTTTTATTTGATTATACGGTTTACTATTGAGATGTTTTCATGTGACTTGATTAATAAGACTTTTATAATTCTTATATGGATTCGATTGGGTGGGAGGCTGTTGGTTACTCCCAACGATCGTGGATATTGTTGTTATAATTTGCGGGTAAAAATGAAGAGTAGCTCTTTGGGGTTGTGGGGTTTTTGTGGGGGAAAGACTTATTAGGCTTATAAGACATCATATTTTATTTCTTTTTTTGTTAGATTGGGTTTATGAGGTTGTTTTGCCTCCTTTTGGATATTTGGTTTAAATTAATTTGGGTTTAAATTTCAAGTTTGATTAATTTATTCTGAGCATGCGGTGGCATATCGGTCTTGGCGATATTTTAGCCATCGTCTTTTCTTTGGGAAAATGTCTACATTTTCTATATTTAGTCTTATCAATGGACGGAGTGTTACAACAACACAATAAGGGTTGGTTCTCTTTGGAGTAAAACAAGCTGAACTAGCGTTGCAAGCTCCAGGCGGAACGGGCGAGCGGGCCAAATTATAACTAATAGTAATGACCAATAATTTAGCTATCATTAATTAATAAGTATAAATTAATAAATAAATAATAGTAATATAATATAATATAATATAATATAATATAATATAATATAATATAATATAATATAATATAATATAATATATATATAATATAATATAATATAATATAATATAATATAATATAATATTATATAATATAATATAATTTAATATAATACAATATAATATAATATAATATAATATAATATAATATAATATAATAAACATTAAATTATGATAATAATAGTTTTTTTAATAATATAATATGTTAATATTCAATAATAATTATAATAATAAAAATATTATTTAATTAATAATAAATTCATAATAATAAGTTATTAAATAAAATAATAATAAGTTATTAAATAATAATTATAAATTATCTAATAATAATTATAAAATATTTAATAGTAATAATAATAAAATATTGAATAATAATAATAATAATAAATAAGAATTAAAAAAAATAAAAAAAATAATGATTTCAATGATATTATAATAAAAAACTATTCATTTTCGTCCCTTGTTTTACTCAACACAATTTTATTCGTTTACATGATCTAGGGTTCTTTCACACACTAAATTGAAGTCGTGGAACAAAGAGTGCGTCATAATATATACGATGATAGGCGAAAAATAGCTATGGATAGTCAATAGTGTACGATAGAAAATAGCGAAGAAATATGGGGAGTCAATGCGAGAATAATCCAGAGGTGGTGGAGCAAATTTATGGACAAGAAGAAGACGAAGAATTATAGATTGTGAAAACTAGTTAATGTTTGATAGTACTATTATTTTTGTCTAGTAGTTCAACTATTAAAAGCGTGTATTAAAAAATATGATCATTTTCAACAATGAAAAGTATTATTGTTGTTATCATTAATAGTATTATTATTGTCATCTATTTAAAAGTATGTACTTTGAACAATGACAAATATTATTGAAAATGTGTACTTCTTAGGCTTGAATTATCATTTTCAATATAATTAGCAAAATCATATAGAAAAAAAAAGAATTAGCAAAATAATAATTAGCAATATTAAATAATAATAATAATAATAATATTGATATTAATAGTAATAATAATAATAATAGTAAAAGCAATAGTAATAAGAGTAATAATAATAATAATAATAATAATAATAATAATAATAATAATAATAATAATAATAATAATAATAATAATTGTAATAATAATATTAAAATTAATATTAATAATATTAATAGTAGTAGTAATAATAATAGTAATAGTAGTAGTAGTAATTGTTTTAGTCCTCTTGTCAACTAGTAAAATTTGTAGATGGTGCTTTCTTGTCGGTAAAGTAAACTAGTATCCCTTAGATGTTCTTCTTTGGAGACTTGTGCAACAATGTACGAATCGACCAAGTCAGCAGGCTTCGTTCCCGAACTGCAAAAGGGACCCGCCTGGAGGTTTGGGTGGTGGTTCCCCTCCCGAGCTTAAGTCGGGTATCGGGAGTGGAAAGAGAAATATAGAGATAGAGAGAGAAAGTGAGAGAATAGTTTTTGGAGTAACTTTGCTTGTTTGCCTTGAATTGTGTGTCTCCGATTTTAGGGGTATTTATAGTGATAGCAAGTTGACGGCTATCCTTAATACACCCCTAGAATAGTGGCTTCGATTGGGTGAGAAATCAAAACATGACACGTGGCGGATCATGACTAGTGGATATCTATTAACCAATCTCCTTCGGCCACCTTACATTGTTGAGCTCACTTTTTTGGGCCGAGAATCTAGACCTTTTAACTCTCTGAGGGTAGCCCAAGATGCAAGGCATTTCTTTTCTTTAACTCGGGTGACACGTGTACGGCTCACGATAAGACCGAGTGTCCCCAAAAAGGCTGTAGATGTTAGACTACAACATTTGCCCCTAAAAGGGCTTTTGCGTAGGTCCGTCGACGGTTAAGGCCCTTTTTACCCTCAAAGTAGTTCAAATCCGGGTAAAGTGGTGCGCCTTCTTACGGGTTCCCTAGGTCATATTCGACGGTTGTATGATTTGTTCGGTCATTCGTGACCGGTTCCACAAGTTTCTTATTCCTCTATAAATACCCTTGGAGCGAAGACATTGAATCATTTACCACTTGAACGAATTTGTCTAAGAGAGAAACTACGAGAATTTTCTAGAGAGAGAGAGATAGATCGTCCGGCTTCGGCATCTTTCACCGAATTGCTCGGACGTTCTTAGCGGGTATCGTTTCTTTGAACTCTTCACTCTTTATTCTTTATTTTTTCTTAGAAAATCAATAAAATGGAATCATCTTCGTCGAAATAATCTTAGCCGACCAAGAGCTTGTCTTGACCCTAGAAGCAAATACTTCTTCTTCGGCACATTCTAGAGTTGGGCCTCTTACGGCCAGTATTTATATTTTCATAGTTTTGGCGAGAAAGTCGGACGACCCGGTCTTTACCTGTGCGGGGTAATCGGCGCGCGTCGAGCAAGCGGCCGTCCTAAGGCAGCAATAATCCGTCAAATAGCTCGGACATGGAGGGAATCCTGGACGGGTGCCCAGGAGGCAAGAGAGGTCCAAAGTGCTCGGTCTTTGGACGGGCACCCTTTTGACCATGAGGCGGAAGACTCAGAAATAAATCCACGAAACCGGTACTTACGGTAGGGCGCCAGAAATGGTAGAGATCGGCGAAGGCGATAACGGTAGCAACTACGAAGGCTTAGAAGAATCGGACGAGGTCTCTACTACTTCGTCGGAGATTAGAAGACGTTTAGGTCCCCTTTACGATCCGGGTTTCATTTTGGTCGAAGTAAGTGGTTAGAGAAACTTGGACCGAGACCCTAATTACTTATCGTCTTTCATGCCCATCGGGCTTTTCCTTTGTCATTCCTAACAAGGACGCGACGATCTTGAGCGCTCCTAAGAACCTATTTGTCTATAAACTAGCCTTAGGCGGTTGGGTGAGGTTTCCCCTTCGTGATTTCATAGAACAAGTGCTACGGCACTACCACATCGGCCATGTCGGTGGCTCCCAACGCTTGGCACAACGTCCGACGTTTATCGCCGTCTGCGAGCTACGCGGCCTAGCCCTTTCTCTTGAGGCCTTTACCCGCATCCACTATGCGGCGAGGTACCGGGGCGTGGGCAGGGCCATGGCTCGGTATCTGCCGGCCGTCACGGCTTCGACGGCTTGGGGAAGCCTTCGAAAATGCATGAATGGAGGCCGGCTTCATCTTTTTAACGGCGGCCGATGATTCGGCTGCGAGCTATAGATTCCATAGCAGGTCCGTCACGAATACGGGACGGAAGCGATCTGGGCTGGAATTGGAGGACAATTTCGATGAAGAAGTTGTGGAGTACTTCGGGACAAAAGAGTACTCCGGGCCGGAGACGTTACATTAAAGGGCCATCCAATTGGATACCTTTTAAGGAAATGTTTTACCAAGGCGACTTCTTGGTTCTTTGAAACTTGAGGTTGGCTAGAGTGATAAAGGTACATTTAAAATCATCCAACTAAAATTCTTCGTCACATAGTCCATTTGACGAACACATTTTGTTTTTTTTGCGGACTCGGCCGGGGCAACGCCTCGAAGCATCTTGGACGGGGAGATCGGCATGTCCCGATTTACCGTTGACCTTTGGAAGGAGTTTGCAAGAGCGATCTTGAGAAAGGGGCGAAACATTGGTAAAATTTTTTTTTTTTTTTTTTTTTTTTTTTTTTTTTGGGGATCAAATGAGATCGTCAGAAATTGGCATCCAATTTTTGGACGAGGGTCGCCAAAGAAGGAGCGTCCGGACTTGGACGGTCACCTTCAGGCGCCATCTCGTCCGAAATTGGCATTCAATTTTCGGACGAGGAGTCGCCCCGAAGAAGGAGAGCGTCCGGACTTGGACGGTCACCTCTGAGCGCCCTACTCGTCAGAAATTGGCATCCAATTCTCGGACGGAGTCCCTGAAGAAGGAAGCGTCCGGGACTTGGGCGGTCACCTTCTTGGCGCCATACTCGTCAGAAATTGGCATTCAATTTTCGGACGAGGTCGCTGAAGAAGGAGAGCGTCCGGACTTGGACGGTCACCTTCTTGGCGCCCATACTCGTCAAATTGGCATTCAAATTTCGGACGGAGTCGCAAAGAAGGGAGCGTCCAGACTTGGGACGGTCACCTTCTTGGCGCCATACTCGTCGAAATTGGCATTCAAATTTGGACGGGTCGAAGAAGGTCGGCTTGGCGGTCTTTTTGTCGAAATTGGTATCGAATTTTTGGGCGAGGACCACCAAAAGTATGAGAACATCCGGACTCGGACGGGCACCTTCTTGGTGCCACTGCTCAAATTTGCAAATTTTTGGACGAGGGCCACCCAAAGTATGTGAACGTCCCGGACTTGGGCGGGCACCTTCTTGGCGCCCTACTCGTGCAGTTGCACAATTTTTTGGACGAGGGCCACCAAAAAGTATGTGAACGTCCGGACTTGGGACGGGCACCTTCTTAGCGCCCTTCTCGTGCAGGTTGCACAATTTTTTGGGCGAAAGTCTTGGGCCGTACTCGTCTGCGTATTTGCAAATCATCTTTCATTTCGTCTTTCGGTCGAAGTCTTTGTAATAACGGTTATAACTTTTGTTCGTAGGACGATCGATTTGATGACTTGTTTACTTTTTTGGGAAAAATGCTCCTTGAGCAAACTTCCACGGGAAGTCGTCCTCGTCCAAAAAGAGGCCAGCTACGGCCGTGACCGGCCTTCGGCGAAGAAGCCTAAGGGCTTCACGAGGAAGAAGCGGATAAGACGACTCCTCTTGGCGAGGTTGGGGGAGAAGTATGCCTCCCCCATCGACGAGGTTCCTAAAAAGGGGCCTTCGGTGATTGCCCCGGCCGGGAGGGAGAGGGTGCTCATGCGGACATTAAGCTCGACGTGTTCTTGGCCGAGCTCTGCGAGGTCAGCCGGAGTGCCTTGGCTATAGTTGCTCGAGAATCCGGAGGCTGCGGTGAGAACTATCCGGGGTTCGGCGGCTCGGTAGCTAAGGCCGGTGCCCTAAATGCCCTTAGGCATTAGGACGGCATTATTCGTCCCGGTGAGTCGTATTACCCTAATATAGTTAGGACGGTGCGGGTCGGTGGCCGGTCCATGAGTCGTCCAGATAGACGATCCATCGTCATTCCTATCAAGATAGCGGCTCTCCCCTCTTTCGGATAAGGGCAAAGGCCCTGTTTATTCCCCCGGCTCCTCCCCTCGGCGATTCGGACGAGGAGTCTTCTCTGCTTTCGCCGAAATGTCGAAGTTTGGAGAAGGAGCGACAAGCGGGGAGCTCTTGAAGTCTTTACCACTGAATCCTACATAAAGGGATTAAGGGGGCGTCTGGCGGGCATGTGGGCTACATGTCTCGACTTGCTTTGAGTATTGCTTTTTTGCTTTATTTTATACTTCATACAAATTTTGATTCTTTTACTCGTCCTAATAACTTGATTTGTTTTCATTGTTCCGACACGGCTCGCGGCATGCTAGCTGAAGAATGGGCGAGGGGAGCTCGAAAAGGAGAGCAAGCACCTCGTCCATCTTGCTACGACGTGGGCGACAAGGCCGTTCATGACATTGAGATGGCGAATACTCTCCATCGTCGGTCACTCGATGCATTGGAGAAAGGTCGGCGGGCTTGAGTCCCGAGAACAAGAAATATCTTGTTACCATCGATGATCGGTACAAGGAGAGAGACCATCGAAGATGATCATCGACCTCTCTCTCTGCGATCTTAAGGGCGAGAGAGACGCCGCCCTTCTTGTCCATTGCTTTCGGTGAGAAGGGAGAATATTCTTCTAAGGGCGAAACGCTCGTCCGGAAAAGACGGTTTCCCGAACCTTTGACGATGCCAAAAAGGGGCTTGAACATGTTGTAGAAACGTCCGAAGTTTGGGCCGTCGAGGCCTTGAAATCTTTGGGAGGCCAGGAGGTCTCGAGCTTTGTCAGTCGCTTGGAATACCAACCAGTGTCCGTAGGGCCATGGTACGTGCTTGAGGATCCTCCGGAGTTTATAGAGTCGGGCGACGAGGCTTGTAGAAGATGAGGAGCAGAGGACAACGAGAAACTCATCTTGAAGACGAAGCCTAGTTTTAGGTTTATTTTTCTAGTTTCTTTAGTTATCTGCCGTTGTAGCCTTCGGTAATCATATTTTGTAAATTTACTCATGATATATATGAAAGACTTTTGCCACTTGCTTGCCTCTTATTTTCATCGATTCCCATTTGACTATCCTTAACTTTGAATTGTTTCCAAGTACAAAAGTTAACTCGTCTTGAACATCGTAGGCGATGCATAATATGATTGAAACACTTGTTTTGGACGACCTTGTTCTCTTGAGCTCGTCTTTTAGGCTTCTACCATTCCCCCCCCCTTTCTTGGGCTTAGTTCGGCCGTACATGGTGGGCGAGCCAAAGGCCCGAAGGAAAGCGACAATCATTGGCCGAACTGCTTGAAACTATTGGGCGAGCTTGTTATATATCTTTGAACGCATGTTTTAGTAGGCTTCCTTGAGGGAGCGACACTCGTCATTAAGTAGCGATCCCTTACTAGGGTCTAGACTACTTAGGCGGCGTGCTTGTGAAGATAAGTATCCTTTACTAAGGACTTATTTCGGGCCGGCTTTCTCTCGAGACTTTGACGTTACTCTTATTAGAGGTTTTGTCGGTTTGTGGCCTTGTATGTGCGATACTTTGGCCGGTCTCTTCGATGGGTGATGTTCGGCCTAAAAATGAGTAATTGTGACGCTTTTCTTTTTTATCCAAGTTACTTTCACTTTTAGGCGAGTAGCGATTTAATGCCCGAGTGAATTAACTTGGTGAAAATAAACGAGGAAATAAGAAAGTAGGAATTGTATTATATGGATTTTGCTTGACGGAATGCCGAGATGCATGTATACGATTCTTTTTTCTAACATGTGCCGCGGCACTTTGGATTAACTACAAACTACTTCATAGACATTCGACGGTGGATTGAATTAGACGTGATACTTTTTCAAATTATCGGGAATTCCCAGTACGGCGTGCTTGGTCGTCCATCCATATCTTGAAGGCGAAAAGTACCCTTTGCGCGACTCTTGGATAATCATGTAAGGTCCTTCCCGATTAGGTGTTAGCTTCCCCTAACTCTTTTGCTCGTCCAGCCGCTTCCATCTTTCGAAGGACGAGATCCCTACTTTGAGCGGTCGTCCTAACGACTCTTTTGTTAAACTCCAGGAGCCATACGCGGTTTGTCCGATTGCATTCTTAGCGAGGCATTGCCCGGACTTACGGCACTTGGTCTAAAGCGCGTGCGCAATGCGGCCCGGTTGGCATCTTAAGTACGGCGCTAACTCGCGGGGTGGGTTCTTGATCTCATGGGCGAGACGGCTTACGTGCGAGTAGACTAACATGAAGGGCGTCTCCCCGGTAGAGTTCTTGGCGGTTGTTACGATGGACCATAACACCAGCTGCGGCTCTTGACCCATTGTCCCTTGGCGTTTTCTAGCTTCTTTTTGATTCCATTTGATAGAATCTTGTTGAAGGACTCTACTGCCCATTTGCTTGTGGGTGGGCAACGGCGGCGAAGTGTGCTTTTATTTCTCTTTACGTAACCACTCCTTCGGTTTAGGTGTTTCAAATTGGGGGCCATTATCGAAAGCGATGGGTGTGGTATGCCAAGCGGGTTATAATGCTTTTCCGGATGAAGCCCTTGGCGTCGTTCGTTGTTATTCCTCGCATGGCCTCCGCCTCTATCCATTTAGTGAAGTAATGTCAGCGGCCACTATCACAAACTTCTTTTGTCCGGCGGCCCTTTGGGAAAGGTCTAGGATATCCATGCCCCGTTTGGCAAAGGGTAAAGGGAGCAGATGGGGGGTTAAGTAGTTGGACGGCTTCGATGCACATTTCCATGCTTCGGCAGTTGTCACACTTCTTTGCATAGGAAAGAGCGTCTTCCTTTAAGGTTGGCCGGTAGTACCCAGTCCTTAGAGCCTTCTCCCCTAAAGCTCTTCCCCATGTGAGAAGCCTGGCTCCTTCATGGAGTTCTTTCGGGACCTCAGGACCATCTTCTCACGGTGACGCGCTTGAGCGAGGCCGATTGAATGATTTCTTGTAAAGTGTTTCGTCCCGTAGCTCAAACCACTTGTCCCCTAGCCTTCGCATACTTGGCCTCTACGGGATGCGAAGGCGATCGTCCCGTCTTCTTGTATTCTATGATCGGCTCCATCCAGACGAGTCCGCGGCGAGAAACATAATCTGCTCTTGATCCATGCTCTTTTTGGGTTTGACTTCCCAAATCTTGTTCTTGGCACATCGCCTTAGGAGTGGCTAACCGAGTGCATACGCTTGGTGATTTTCGACCTTGGTACTTGGTCGAGGACGAATCGTTTTAATGGCTCTATCTCGTCTTTGATGAGTTGCATGTATTTGCTCATTGATGCTTCTTTGCATTCAAAATCTCCATTAACTTTGGTGACCGCTAGAGGGAGTCGATTTGGCCTCGATCTCAGCTGACTCGGCCGCTTTGCACATTTTGATTCTGCGAGAGTGCCTCGTATTCGGCTTCGTTATTGGATGCTCTGGCCCGGAACCTTAATGCGTATTCAAGCTTGTCCCCTTCGGGAGATTGGCAAATGATTCTGCTCCGCATCCATTGATTGTGGACGAGCCATCAGCCATGAGCGTCCAATGCCTTCTTCCTCTTCTTGGATCGGATATCGGCTCTACATGGTGGCGGAGTAAGTTCGACTATAAAATCGCGAGGCTTGCCCTTTAATGGGTGTCCTTGGTTCGAAAGGATATATCAAACATGTTAAGCTCCACCGCCCATTTTAACATTCGTCCGGCGGCTTCCATCTTCGGTAGAACTTGCTTGAAGGCGTCGGTGTAGACGATTATACGTGCGCCGAGAAATAGGGCCTTAGCTTTGCTGGCCGTGGCGAGTGCGATCAAACTTCTCGGCGGGAGTGTACCTATTTTTCGCGTCTTTGAGTACGTGACTCACGAAGTATATTGGGACTTGGACGGATTCTCTTTCGGCCGGCGAGCGGCACTCACGGCTTGGCGGACAACGCGAATATACAACGGCTTCTCCCCCCTCGGTAGGGCTTGACCTAGGCGTGTAGAAGGTGGTCCTTGACTTCTTTGTAGTGCTTCTTCCGCCTCATTTGTCCATTCAAACTTTGCTTTCTTCTTAATTGTGGCGAAGAAGTGATGGCACTTGTCGCTGACTTAGGCAAGAAACGTCCGGGCGACGAAGCGACCGTCGGCCTCTCGAACTTCCTTCGCCTTTGGCGGAGACTTCATGTCTAAAATAGCTTGTATCTTTTCGGGATTTGCTTCAATTCCCCTTTGATCCACCAAAAAGCCTAAAAACTTCCCGACAAAACTCCGAACACACGTTTCTTTGGGGTTCGACTTTAACTTATATTTCTGAGAGTTTCAAAAGTTTCTCTCGAATCCCTGACATGATTTTCTTCTTGACGGCTTTTGACTATCATATCGTCGATATATGCCTCCATATTTCTTCCCGATTGTGGGTGAAAAACGGTATTGATCGATCTTTGAAAAGTGGCGGGGCATTGCGCGGGCGAATGGCATTCTCGGCCCGGCCATGCGAGTCCTTTTTCGGTAATGAAGGACGTCTTGTCCGATCCTCGGGCCACATTGGGATTTGATGAAAGCGAGAATAAGCGTCCATGAAGCTCGGCAAGCGTGACCCGATTGTAGAGTCCACCGGGCGATCCCGACTTAGGCGGGGAAGCGTCCTTAGGACGAGCCTTGTTGAGATCGGTGTAGTCCGCGCACGTCCTCCGGGTGCCATTGGGCTTTGGCACCATGACCACATTGCTATCGGTCCGGGTAATAGGTTTCTTTGATGAACTTGGATTCCAACAACTTCGAACTTCTTGGTCAGCTTTGATTTCTAGCCAGGTCCCCAATGCCTCTTCTTCGACGGCGATTTTGTTTTTGGATCGACATTTAGATGGACGGCTACTACGGATCGATTCCGGGCATTTCTTCAACCTGATAGGCAAACACGTCCGAAATTCTTTGGCGGGGTGATTAAGAGGCTTTTTAAGCCCAAGAGAGTGAAGAACCAATTTTCAAGGTTCGCTGCGGGCCGAGCCTCGTCCCGGACAGGACGTCTTACGGGGCCTCGGCCGGTTACGGGCCGTTCTATTGCTAGTCCCGTGATGGCCATCACTTCTTCGGACAAGGGAGGCTCTTCCTTGATGATTTCATATTTTCTCTTTTTCTTTGGGAAGATGCTCGGGGCGCCTTCCTTGAGGGAGCGAGGCGTGCGAGGGCTCTCGATGGCGCGTCTTTAATGAGGCCGAGTGGTCCTTGACTATCCGGACGTTTTCCTCTCGCTAACCACCTTCGTCTTATCCTTCTCTATTTCGAGACGTTTTCCTTTCACGTGACCTGCGTCGATCTTCATTGCACATCTTCCATGATGACGGCTTGAGGGTAGTCGAGATAACACTCCCCAGCCCTGCTTTGGTCCCCATTATAATGAGCCCGATCTTGCCATCATCACACTCGTACTTCATCGACATCGGGTGGGTAACTATAACGGCTTTGACGTGATTCGAGTTGGTCGCCCGAGAATGACATTGTAGGCTGTCGAATCTCGGACTACCGAGAACTTGATAAACAAAGTTCTAGCGGCATCCTTTTCTCCCGCTCCCGAACGAGGCAAAATAGCGGTTCCCATTGGGTGGATGACTCCTCCCCCAAACCTATGATGGGATGGTGAGCGGGAACCAAGTTCTTCTCATCAAATTTTAATGCGGACGAGCGATCGGCCGCTGATGATGTCAGTCGAGCTTCCGGTGTCGATCGGAATTCTTCTTACTCTCGAGTTTGCTATTTTCATCTCTGACCAAAGGATCGTCATGGGGAGTCCTCGGCTTTGCCCGATCTTGCTCACTAACTACCACCCTTGGGAAGGGCTCGGCCTTTGTTTGATCGGCTAACAAAACTTGGCGAAGCTCCCCTAAGGTAGTTTTTGTGTCCTCATTGGTTGGTCCTCGGCGGCGAACCCTCCGGAAATTACGAGTACGACATCCTCGTGTTGCTCTCACTTTCCTTCTTCTTAGGCGCGATTGTCTTTCCTTTGGGACTTCCTTCCCCCTTGAGGCATATAGGGGTTCATCTTTCCCTTTCGAGCTAGCTCCTCCAAAGCCTTCTTGAGGTGCTTACATTCATTAGTTTCGTGGCCGTGATCCTTGTGGAAGTGGCAATACTTGCTCTTATCTCTATTTTTATAAGGGGTTTTCATCTCAGTTGGGGCCTTAACTCGTATTGATCCTTAATCTCCATGAGAATGGAGTATTGGTCTTTGTTAAATTCGATAGCATTGGATGAGGATGGCTCGGCCTCTTTTCTCTTGCTCCTCTAGATGAAGTGGTGGAGGTTATAGCCCAGTCTCGGCCTTCTTGGGGTTGCTCTTCTTTGGGTGAGCGACCTCTTCGGGCTTCTTAGACTCGGGATGCTTTGCCTCGGCCACGCACTTCGGTAGCGTGAATAAACGCTTCGGCTTCCCTTAAGGCTTCGGCGAGAGTGGAGATTTTCTTTTTAACAAGATCGAACTTAAAACTTCTGGCCTTAGACCCCTAATGAAGGCGTCGAAGGCCACCCCGGCATTAAGATCTTGGATGCGAAGGGCTTGAGGTTGAATCTCTTAACGAAACTTCTAAGAGCCTCCTTAGGTCCACTGGACGACCTTGCTTAGGTGCATGCTTGTTTTTTGTTCTTGCTTGTTGGGCAAAGTGACTAGTGAATAAGAAGCGGGTTAGTGAAATTATTGGTGAATTAGGTGGAAGATTGTTAAACCACTTACGAGCTACTCCCTTGAGTTCTTTGGGAAGTTCTTACACCAGGTAGCATCATCTACTCCTTGGACGTACATCGATGTTTGTAAGCGGATAAGTGATCATCGGGATCTGTTGTTCCATCAAAAGGTTCTATAGTAGGGAGTTTAACCTTTGGGAAGGGGGCGCCTCCATTATCTGGCCGAGAATGGAGTGGGCCGGTTAATCCGGAGGGCTCCCGTCTTGTCCCTCGATGGGTATGTACTCCTTACGATATTCCTTTAACAGGGTCGGACGACGTGTTTGCGGGCCCGATGGACGCCTATAGGCCGTGGGTTGAGCCCTTTGTCTTCTCTTGTCGTGGATGAACGAGAGAGTGACTTAAACTTCGTCCTCCCCTCACGGACGACGACCTCGAAAGGAGGGTCTCTCGGGTATGATGTAGAACACATCGGCTGATCGTTGTATTCTTTGCTTGCTCTCTTTGCTTCTAGATATTCTCGGCATCTGTTTCCATTCGGTGCCAGCTTGGACGAACATGGTCACGGGTCCTTACCACCGGGTTCAGTCCATCTTCCTTGGCGATCCTTATCCTCAGTTTGCTTTCCTCTTAGTTCTCCTAGATGGTTCTGACGAATAGGTCGACTAGGACACGGACGATCGTCTTGGGAACGTCCCCTAGGGGAGGTGGATTGTTGCGGTGGCTCGGGGTTAACCGGAAAAACAACATATTGCTCTTGATACGTTCTGGGCGGCTATGCCATCTTTGCTGGAAATCGTTAGGCGTTCTCTAGATGGGCGGCGGTCCTCGGACGTTCAGATTCTCTTGAATGACGGAGTTCTTTGGCTTGGTCCGAGTAACACGGACGATGGACGGAGGGTCTATCCTCTTCCTCGAGGTGGTCTTTCGTGTTCACTGTATCTTCGACATTAACTTGAAGGCTTCGGTTCCTACGCAAGGTTGGACGATTGACAATCGAGTCATCGTTGCGTCTCCCCACGGACGGCGCCAAATGTTTAGTCCGCTTGTTCAACAAGTAAGGCTGTAGATAGAGCTTTCTTGTCAGACGAGTAAACTAGTATCCCTTAGATGTTCTTCTTTGGAGACTTGTGCAACGATATGCAGAATCAACCAAGTCAAGCACGAGCTTCGTTCCCGGAACCACAAAGGGACCCACCACGGAGGTTTGGGTGGTGGTTCCCCCTCAGAAGCTTAAGTCGGGTATCGGGAGTGGTAAGAGAAATATAGAGATAGAGAGAGAAAGTGAGAGAATAGTTTTTGAGTAACTTTACCTTTGTTTGCCTTGAATTGTGTGTCTCTGATTTTAGGGGTATTTATAGTGATAGCAAGTTGTGACTATCCTTAATACGCCTACTAGAATAGTGGCTTCGATTGGGTGAGAAATCAAAACATGACACGTGGCGGATCGTGACTAGTGGATATCTATTAACCAATCTCCTTCGGCCACCTTACATTATTGGGCTCGGCTGTTGGGCCGGAATCTAGACCTTTTAACTCTCCTGAGGGTAGCCCCGAAGATCTGAGGCATTTCTTTTCTTTAACTCGGGTGACACGTGTACGGCTCACGATAAGACCGAGTGTCCCCAAAGAAGGTTGTAGATGTTAGACTACATGATAATAATAATAATAATAATAATAATAATAATAATAATAATAATAATAATTGCTTAGTCGATTGGTGGCAAGTAAACTATTTCCCTCGAAGATGTTCTTCCATTTGGAGACTTGTGCAACAATGGTCGAGTTTGCTCTGTCCAGAACTGAGCTTCGTTCCCCGAACACGAAAAGGGACCCACCTCGGAGCTTTGGGTGCTAGTTCCCCCTCAGAAGCTTAAGTCGGATATCATGGGTGAGAAGGAAAAAGTAGAGAGAGAAAGTGAGAGAGTATTTCCACGAGTAAGTTTACCCTTGTTTGCATTGAATTACCTTTCTCCGATTTCAAGGGTATTTATAGTGTTTGTGATATGATTGCTGCCCTTTTAGGTTACCCTCGAATAGGGGCACGATTGGCTAAGCAATCAAATCATGACACTTGGCGAGGTTATATTTGGAGATGGATCATCAACCAATCACCTGCCAACCATTTTAGGGATTTTGGGCTCGACCCAACCTTTGGGCCAAAAGGTGAGCCTTTTCTCCCCACTGAGCAAAACCCAATGGTTAAACCATTATTCCTTATTTCTTACGATGGGACACGTGTACGGTCCGATGGATCCATGTGTCCGAAAGAGAGCCGTTGATTTTTAGGCTACAACATTTGCCCTTGAAAGGGTCTTTCTTGTTGGCCCATACTGACGGTTAAGGCCCTTTTACCCGAGGAAGTTACCTCAAATTCAAAAAAGAGGCAAAGACGCGCTGGGCCTTACCGGTCATATTTGGACCGTTTTAACCATTACCGGTCAACTTTTAACCGGCTCGATAGGTTTTTCACCCCCTTATATATATGCTTCTTTTGCCCCCATTTAATCATTTCACACCTTGAGAAAAATTTTCTAGAGAGAGAGGCTCTGCATTTTTCTAGAGAGAGAGAAATCGTCAATTTCGGTTTTCTTCACGAATCGTCCAAGCGTTAAGTCGGGTATATTTTCTTTCCTCTTTTTTGTTTTCCTTTATTCTTTATTTTTTCTTAGAAAAGTAATAAAATAGATTCCTCTTCTTTGTCAAATAATCTTGCCGATCAAGAGTTTGCCTTGACCCTAGAACCGATAGTACTTCTTCTTCGGCACATTCTAGAGTTGGGCCTATTCGAGAGTATATATTTTTTTATGGTTTTGGGCGTGGAAAGTCGAGACGACCCGGTCTCTACTCGTGCGGGGTAGTGTCGGCGCGCGTCGAGCAAACGCCCGTCTAAGACGAAGAATAATTCTCCAAGTCCTATAGCTACGAAATGGAGGAATCTCTTTGGATGAGTACCGGATGAGGCGACGGAGACCCCGAAGTGCTCGGCCTTTGGCCGGGCCTACTTCCCTTGATAACTATGTTGGGGAGAATCTTGAAATAAACCATGAGGCCGGTCAGGTACGGTAGGGATATCGATATGGAAGAAGCCATCGAAGGTAATAACGAGGGGTGATTAGGCTAGGTTGAAGAATCGAATGAACCTTCCACCACTTCGTACGAAATTAGAAGACGCTTAATTCTGTCTTTATCTTAGTCAATCGTAAGTGGTTAGAAAAAATAGGGCACGATCCCGACTACTTGTCCACCAATATGCCCATGTTGGCCTTCTCTTTCGTCATACCCAATAAGGAGGCTACGATTACGAGTGCTCCCAAGAATCACTTTGCGCGTCTACAAGCTAGCCTTGGACGCGGGGTTGAGGTTTCCTCTTCATGAATTCATAGAGCAAGCGCTAAGGCATTACAACATTGGCCATAATCAATTGGCGCCCAATGCACAGTCCAATATTTTGATATTCATAGCCGTCTGCCGAGCTGCGCGGCTGGCCCTTTCTCTCTCTCGGCCTTTACTCAAATACACTACGCGTCCAAGGTTCCGGGGACGAGTGGACGGAGCGTGGCTCGGCATCTATAACGCCCGCTATCTTGCGCAGGGGCAAACCTTCGAAGATGCATGATGGAAAGCCGACTTTATCTTTCTTCGGCGGCCAACGACTACGTCACTTGAGGGCTATCGTTTTTATAGCCAGGGCCGTTATGAATCTTGGGCCAGGAAGTCCTTTACGGATTTAGAGGATAAGTTTGACGAGGAGGTGGTGGAATACTTTAAAATAAAAAAGTATTCCGGACCCGGATAATACATCCTTTAAAGGGCCGCTAACTGGATCCCCTTGAAGAGATGTTGATGATGATAACTTCTTGGTCGCCTTGACTTACGGTTGGCCAGGATAAAGGTATATTTTCAAAACTTCTAAGTAAATTGCTCAGTCCGAATGTGTTTCGACTAACCCGTTCATTTCTTTTTTTTTGCGAGTCGGCGGAGCACTTCTCGGAAAATCTTGGACGGGCGATATCGGCATGTCCAAGTTTACGAGACAACTTATGTAAGGAGTTCGCCAGACGAGCGGGAAGAGGGTGAAACTACGGTAAATCGGTATTTTGTTTTTTGGGACGAGGGTGGCTCGAGGAAGGAAGGCGTCCATAGTTGGACGGCTTCCTTCAACGAACCTTCCTCGTCTTGAATGGTATAATGGCCTTGGACGAGGCCTGCGCTTGTCCGTCCCGAGGTGGTACCTTAATCTTGGACGAGGGTCACTCGAGGAAGGAAGGCGTCCAACTTTTTGGACGTGTTCCTTCGTTGCACCGTCCTCGTCGGGAGTGGGATGAAGGCCTTGGACGAGGCCTGGGTGGCCCGTCCAAGGTGTTTGTTGGTTTTTGGACGAGGGTCCTTCGAGGAAGGAAGACGTCTTGCTTTTTGGATGGTTTTCTTCGTCGCACCATCCTCGTCTGGAGTGGGATGAAGGCCTTGGACGAGGCCTGGGTTGCCCGTCCAAGGTGTTTGTTGGTTCTTGAACGAGGGTCCTTCGAGGAAGGAAGGCGTCCGGCTTTTTGGGACGGTTTTTCTTCGTCGCACCATCCTCGTCTGGAGTGGGATGAAGGCCTTGGACAAGGTCTGGGTGGCCCGTCCAAGGTGTTTGTTGGTTCTTGGACGAGGATCCTTCGAGGAAGGAAGGCGTCCAGCTTTTTGGGCGGTTTTCTTCGTTGCACCATCCTCGTCTGGAGTGGGATGAAGGCCTTGGACGAGGTTGGTTCGAAGAAAGAGGTCGTCCATGTTTGGACGGCTTCCTTTATCGACCAACCCTCGTCTGGAGTTTAATTGGACGCCTTCTTTTAGCAAGTAGGGTTCGTCCAAAACACACTTTAGCTTTACCTTCATTAGACGATCATTCTCCTAACTTGTTTGTTTTTGCAGAAAAATGCCCCAACCAACAAGGCTCCACTTGGGAAGTCTTCTTCATCTAAGAAGAGGCATGCACCGGCCGGGGATCAGCCTTTGACCAAGAAGCCTAAGGGCTTTGCAAAAAAGAAGACGGAGAAGACCACCCCAGCAGTCAATGAGATCGGGGAGAAAACTATCCTTCCTCCAAAGGATAAAATCTTGAAGGAGGAGTCGTTCGCCGATGCCCCGTCAGTGGGAGAGAAAGAGGTGGACTCTTTTCCTAAAGATCAGTTGGATACAATTCCAACTGATCAATCTGAGGTTAAGCCAGACTCTGCTCTGGCGCTGGTGGTTCACGAGCCGGACACGACTACTGAAGACAAACCAGCCTTCAGTGGCTCGGTTGCCAAGTTGGTCTCACAGATGTCGCTATCTATTAGAGCGGCGTCTCTATCTTCGGGTGAGTCGTATTATCCAAACATAGTTAGGACGCTGCGGGTCGGTGGACATTCAATGAGTCAGTCCAACGGGACAAGCAATAGTCGTCCCTATCAGAGAAGCGACTCCCCCTCTTTCGGATAAGGGCAAAGGACACGCATCGCCTCGGTTGCTCCCACGGTGGACTCGGACGAGGGAGTCTTCTTGCCTTTGCCAATATGTCAAAGGGCTGAACGTGAACGGCTTAAGCGGGATTTGTTCAAGTGCTACCACTGAGTCCTATATAAAGGGCTTAAGGGGAGCATCGGTTGGGTATGTAGGCTACATGTCATAACTTGCTACCGAGGTAAAGTTTGTGGTCGTTTTCGTTTTTGTACTTTTAACAATTTTTATTTATTTTGCAACTCGTCTTACTGACTTGCTTGATCTTTCTCATTTCAGCTTCTGGCTCGCAGCATTTTGACTAAGGAGTGGGCGAGAGAGCTTAGGAAGGAAAATAAACGGCTCGTCCATCAAGCTACTGACGGCGGCGGCAAGGCCATTCATGACATTGAGATGGAGGAGACTCTTCACCGTCCAATCAAGGGAGGCCCGGGAAAAACGGTCGGCCACCTTTGGAGGCTAACAACCAACGGTATCTCGTCACCATCAACCAGTTTGTACAAGGATCGGGATAAATTGAAGCGGCCTTGGACACGAGTCTCCGCCGAGTTAAGAGGCGAGAGAATCTTGTCCTTTTGGCAGTTGTTCAACTTAGAAGGGAGAATATCCTTCTAAGCGCTCGAAATGCTAGTTGAAGAAGGAAGCCGGCCCGGGCCTTTGAGGACGCCAAGGAAGGCCTTAATCGGGTCGGTGAGACGTCCAAGCGGGCCGTCGAGGCCTTTGAAATCTTTGGCGAGCCTCGAGAAGTCCCGGCTTCGTCCGGCGTCGGAATTTCGGGAGGCGTCCACCGTGCAATGGTGATTGCTAAGAGCCTCCTGAATTCTGAACTCGAATGAAGAAGTTGCGACGAGGAAGATTCTCCCGAGGACGACCAGAAACGAGTCTTGAATGAAGTGCCTAGCTTTAGGTTTATTCTTCTAAGTTTCTTGGCTTGTTTGCAGTTGTAGCTTAGTCTTTTTTTCTTCTTTTTGCTTTAGACTAAGTTGTAAGCCTTTATGACGAGTATATAATGAAATGACTTTTTGCCAATGCTTGTCCTTGCTTTTATTGCACTTGAATTTTTATCAAGTATAACTGGGACTCGTCTTGTTCTTCTTGTACATCTTTGCAATTTAATTTAGTAATAGATGCATCCTGTCTTTGTCTTTGGACGGTTTTCAGCTTCCCTTAAAGAAGCTAAGTATAAAAGAGACCTGTCTTCATCTTTGGACGATTTTCAAGCTTAGTTAAGGAAAGGGTGAGTTTCGTCCTTGTATTTGGACGGTTTTCAGCTTTCCTTAAAGAAGCCAAATGAGACCCGTCATCATCTTTGGACGGTCTTCAAGCTTAGTTAAGGAAAGGGTGAGTTTCGTCCTTGTATTTGGACGATCTTTAAACTTTCCTTAATGTAGCCAAGTATAAATGTGGCTCGTCCTTAGCACTAGGCTCGTCCTAAATATTCAAAGGTTTAGCTGTTTCCCCCCCTTGTGGGGCATAACTCATATTCTGGACGAGTTTTGCATCAAGAAGGAAAGTGGCCAACAGTGGCTGAGCCACAACAAACTCCTGTATTTAGGACGAACTTAGATACCTGTTTCCAATGTGTATATTGCTTGTTGATGGACGAACCTTGTTATGGTAGGCTTCTGGAGGAAGCAACGCTCGTCTTGGAGTAGTGAACCCTTACTAGGGCCTTTACTACTTAGCCGACCTTGCATTTGAAAGTAAGATTCCTTTACTAAGGCTTGCTTATTTACAGGTCGGCTTCCTTTTAGGGACCATGACGTTTCTCTTACTAGAGACTATCGTCAATTGGGTAACCATATGTGTGATATACCTTTTAGGTTTATTTCACATTGGCCGGTCTCTTTGAGGAAGTAATGTACGTTAGAGAAATGAGTATTCCCTGTTTTGAAGTCCATTGTCTGTCTTTTACTTTGGACGTTTTATTGTTCTTTGTAATTTTGTCAAAGTTAATGTCACTTTTAGACCACTAGACTAAGCGGTGGTAAAAATGCCCTAAAGTGAAACAACTTAGTAAAAAATAAAGGAACAATATGAGAAGTAAGTAGAAATTGTATTATATGAATTTTACTTGACTAAGTGTCAAGATACATGTATACGATTCTTTTTTCTCTTGTTTGATCTCTTGTTTGTGCCATGGCACTTGTTTGGGATTACAAACTACTTGTAGAATCCTTGGCGATTGACTGAGTCGGACGTGGTACTTCTTCAATGTATCTGAGTTCCAAGTGCTTGTTTGTATTGGTCGTCCATCCATGTCTTGGAGACGTAAGGTTCAGCTTCGCACTTCTTGGACGATCGAGATAGGGTCCTTCCCGGGTTTGGTGTCGGCTTACCCGGCTCCTTAGCACGTCCAAGAGACCTCCATCTTCCTTAGAACCAAATCCCCTACCTTGAGTGGTCGTCTAGAGATTCTCTTGTTAAAGTCCAGAGCCATTCGCGGTTTGTACAATTGCATTCTTAGTAGAGCATTGCCTCGACCTGCGGTACTTGGTCCAAGGTCGTGCGTAATGCAGCCCAGATGGCTTCTTCTGTGTACAACATGACTCTCAAGGTGGGTTCTACAATTTCAATGGGCAAGACGGCTTCAGTACCATAGACCAACATGAAGGGTGTCTCTCCTGTAGAGTTTTTGGTCGTGGTTCTGATAGACCATAAAACCAGCTGTAGTTCTTCAACCAATAGTCCTTTGGCATTGTCCAACTTTCTTTTGATGCTCGTTTCATAGGATTTTGTTGAGCGATTCTACTTGCCCATTGGCTTGTGGGTGGGCGGCTAACGCAAAGTGAGCTTTGATTTCCCTTTCGCCAACCAATCTTTCGGCTTAGGTGTTTCAAGCGTGGACCATTATCGAAGACGATGGATTGAGGCATGCCAAACCGAGTTATAATGTTTTTCCAAATAAAGCCCTTGACATCATTCGTTGTTATACCCCGCATGACCTCAGCCTCTATCCATTTAGTGAAGTAGTCCACAGCTACGATTACAAACTTCTTTTGCCCAGCGGCCACAGGGAAAGGTCCCAGAATATCCATGCCCCATTTGGCAAAAGGAAGTGGGAACAAGATAGGAGTTAAGTAGTTGGACGGCTTCCGATGCATGTTTCCATGTTTCTAACAAGCTGTCGCACTTCTTTGCATAGACAAGAGCATCTTCCTTTAAAATAGGCCAGTAATACCCAGTCCTTAAAGTCTTTTCCCCCAATGCTCTTCCCCCAATGTGGGATGCCAAGCTCCTTCATGGAGTTCCTTCAGTACTTCTATCCCATCTTCCCTGGTGATACACTTGAGGAGAGGACGATTGAATGACTTCTTGTAGAGGGTTTCATCCCACAACTCGAACCACTTGTCTCGGGCTTTTACGTACTTAGCCTCTACGAGGATGCGAAGGCGGTCGTCTGTCTTCTTGAATTCTATGATAGGATCCATCCAAACGCCCCTCGGCTAAGAAACAGTACTTGTTCTTGAGTCGATACTCTTTTTTTGGTTTAACTTCCCAAAACATTGTTCTTGGTGCATCACGGTCGGTGAGCGCTGCAATTTTGAGATAGCATACGCTTGATGATTTTTCGACCTTGGTACTTGGTTGAAAACAAATCGTTTTAATGGCACAATCTCATCCTTGATCGGACGCATATATTTGCTCATTGACGCTTCTTTACATTCAAAATCTCCATTGACTTGATCGACGACTAAGAGAGAGTACGATTTAGCCTCAATCTCTAAAGCCCGGCCGCCTTACACATCTTGATCCCGGCCCGGAAGTGCTTCGTATTACCGCTTCGTTATTAGACGCTTGGAATTGGAACCTTAACGCATATTCAAATTTATCTCCCTCTAGAGATTGACAAATGATTCTTGTCCCACATCCATTGGCAGTGGACGATCCATCAACCATGAGCGTCCAATGCTTCATCCCTTCAGTTTGGATCGGGTATTGGTTCTATAGTTGGCCGAGTGAGCTCGACTATAAAATACGCCAAAGCTTGCCCCTTAATAGCTTTCCTTGGTTCAAAAGATATGTCAAACATGTTAAGTTCAATGGCCCACTTCGCGATTCGTCCCGGCTTCCATCTTTTGTAAGACTTGCTTAGAGGTTGGTCGGTATAGACTAGTATTCGTGAGCTAAAAAGTAAGGCCTCAACTTCTGCTGGCCATGACAAGTACCAATCCAAACTTCTCGACAAGCGTGTATCTACATTCCTCGTCCTTGGGCACATGACTCACAAAGTATATTGGGATTTGCCCTTGAATCTCTCCGCGTAAAAAAAAGCACTCACGACCTTGGGGGACACGACTAAGTATACAAACAGTTTTTCCCCCTCGATTGTAGACTAACCGGCCTAGGTAGGCGACGAAGGTGATCTTTGACTTCTTGAAGTGCTTGATCGGCTCACGCTATCCATTCAAATTTGGCTTTCTTCTTGATAGTAGCAAAACAATGATGGCACTTGTCTCCGACTTAGGCAAGAAACGTCCAAGGGCCGCTAGGCAACGTAAGGCGCCGAACTTCCTTTATCTTAGACGGAGCACCTCATGCCAGAATAGCTTGGATTTTCTCGGGATTGGCTTCTATGCCCCTACGATCCACTAGGAAGCCTAAGAACTTCCTGCCAAAACACCAAAGACACATTTTTGGGGTTCAATTTCGACTTGTACTTTCGAGAGTTTCAAAGGTTTCTCTCGAATCACCCAACATGGTCGCCTTCTTGTTGACTTTTTTACAATCATGTCATCTATATATGCTTCCATGTTCCTCCCCAATTATGGTTGAAAGACCGGTGTTGATTAGTCTTTGGAAAGTGGTTGGAGCATTTCGACGCCAAAAGGCATCCTCGGCCCGACCATACGGTCCGCTTCTCAGTGATGAAGGGCGTTTTGTCTTGGTCCTCCCGGCCACATGGGTATTTGGTGAAACCCTGAATAAGCGTCCATAAAGCTTAACAACGCATGGCCAACCGTGGAATCTACCCGGCCGATCTAACTTAGGCAAAGGGAAGATGTCCTTAGGACGGAGGCCTTGTTGAAATCGGTGTAGTCCACGCACATTCTCCATGTGCCGTTGGACTTTGGTACCATGACCACATTAGCAATCCGATCCCGGGTAGTATGTCTCTCTAATAAAGCGTGATTCCAACAACTTCGAACTTCCGGTCGGCCAGTGCGGTTCTGGCCAGGTCCCAAGTGTCTTTTCTTCGACGAACGAGGCTTTAAGTGCGGGATCGATATTTAGCTAGGTGGACGGCTACCTCTGGATCAATTCCGGGCATTTCTTAACACCATAAGCAAACACGTCTTGAAATTCTTTGAGTAGGTTGATCAAAATGTCCCTCGGAGCCGGGGGAGAGTGAAGATCCAATCTTTAAGGTTCTTTACGGACGAGCTTCATCCAAACAAACATCTTACGGGGCCTCTCAGGCTCACAGACGTTCTATTGACACGCCCATAATGGCCATCACTTGTCCAGGCGAGGGTGGCTCTTCCTTGACGGGCTCATACTTTCTTTTCTTGCTAGGAAGAATTTCGGACGTTTCCTTGAGGGAGCGACCTGCGTCGAGGACTTTCATTGTCATTCTCGAGAGAGCCCACTTGGTCCTTCCACAATCTCGGATGCCTTCCCTTCGCCGAGAACCTTCGTGCGGTCTTGCATGTCGCCTTCCATGAAGACGGTTTCGAGTAGTTAGGTAGCATTCCCTAGCCGCTTTTGGTCTCCATACAAGGAGCCAATTTGACCATCATCACATTCAAACTTCATAAGCATTAAGTGAGTTACTATCACGGCTTTAACATGATTAAGAGTTGGTCGTCCAAGAATGACGTTGTAAGCGGTCAAATCTCGGACAACCAAGAACTTGATGAACAAAGTTCACGAAGCGTCCCTTCTCCCCAACTCGGACGGGCGGGCGTGTTTGTCCCCAAAGGATGAATGATTCCTCCTCCAAACCCAATGATTGGGTGATGGACGGGGACCAAGTTCTTCTCATCAAACCTTAGTCGAGATAGGCAGTCGGCACTAATGATGTCCTTGGAGCTTCCAGTATCAATTAGAATCCTCCTTACTCTCAGGTTGGCTATCTTCATCTCCACAAACCAAGGGATCATCATGGAGGGTTCTCGGCTTCCCCCGATCTTGCTCGTGACGACTACCTTGGGGAAGGGCTCGGCCTTTGTCGATTTGTCAACAAAACTTGGCCGAGCTCCCTAAGATAGTTCTTATGCCCCAGATTGGTTGGCCCTCCGGAGACAAATCCTCCCGAGATAACAAGGACAACATCCTCGTCGGTGCTTTCACTTTCCTTCTTCTTGCTCCGACGGTCGTCTCTCTTTTGAAACTTCTTTCCCCCTTGGGGTAAGTATGGAGTTCATCTTTCCTTTTGAGCTAGATCCTCTAATGCCCTCTTAAGGTGTTTACATTCATTGGTCTCATGCCCAGAGTCTTTGTGAAAGTGGCAGTACTTGCTCTTATCCATATTCTTGTAAGGGGTCTTCATTTCAGCCGGAGCCTTTAGCTCATATTGATCCTTTATCTCCATAAGAATGGAGTATTGATCCTTGCTAAATTCAATGGGATTAGCTGAAGATTCAGATTCCTTTCTCTTGCCTCTTCTTGATGAAGTGGTTGTGGAGGTTATAGCCCAAGTCTCATCCTTTTTGGGGTTGCTCTTCTTTGATTGAGCTACCTCTTCAGGCTTCTTGAACTCAGGGTGTTTTGCCTCAGCACATACTTCAGTGGCGTGTATAAACACTTCGGCTTCTTTTAAGGCTTCGGCAAGAGTTGTGATTTTCTTCTTCACAAGATCAAACTTAAAACTTCCTGGCCTCAACCCCCTGATGAAGGCGTCAAAGGCCGCACCAGCATCGAGGTCTTGAATTTGAAGGGCTTCTAGATTGAATCTCTTAACAAAGCTTCTAAGGGCTTCCTTTGGTCCTTGGACGACCTTGCCCAAGTGCATGCTTGTTTTTTACTCTTGCCGATTGGCAACAAAGTGACTAGTAAATAAGAATACGAGTTCGGTGAAATTGTTGGTCGAATTGGGGGGAAGATTGTTAAACCACTTACGAGCTACTCCCTTGAGTAGCCGGGAAGTTCTTACACCCAGTAGCATCATCTTTGCTTGGACATACATTTGATGCTTGTAAGCGGATAGGTGATCGTGCGGATCGGTAGTGCCATCAAAAGGTTTTATGGTAGGGAGTTTTACCTTTGGGAAGGGGGGCGCCTCCATGATCCCGGCCGAGAATGGGGTTGGCCAATTGATCCAGGAGGGCTCCAGTTGTCCCTCGATGGGTATGAACTCCTTACGAAAATCAACACGGGATTAGATGAAGTGTTTGCAGGGGTTGGACGCCTATAAACCATTGGCTAAACCACCGTTTTCTCTTGTCTTGGACGAACAAGAGAAGGGCCCGGACTTCTTCCTTTTGTCCTGGATGGTATCCTCAAAGGGGGTCTCTCAAATACGGTGTAGATCCTGTGGCCGACCGTTGTAATGCGGCGGCTTTCTTTGCCTCTAGGTAATCCCTGGCATCCGTTTCCATTCGGTGTCCATTTGGACGAACATTGTCCCGGGTCCTAACCACCGGGTTCCAGTCCATCTTCCTTCGGTCGCTCACTACCTTTTGCTTTTCTCAAGTTGTTCTCCTAGAGGGTTCTGACGAACAGGTCGACTTGGACCCGGACGATTCTCTTGAGAACACCCCCTAAGAGGAGGTTGGATCGTTAGCCACCGGCTCCCGGGTTGATTTGGAAAAGCAACATATTGTTCTTGATGCGTTCTGGACGATCGCTGCCATCTTAGTACGAAAGTCATTCAAGACGTTCTCTAGATGGGCAGCAGTCACTGGGCGTTCAAGATTCTCCTGAATAACAGGTTGTTGGCTTTGTCCAGGGACATTGACGATGGACGGGAGTTTATCCCTTCCTCGAGGCGGTCTCTCGTGATCTACTGTATCTTCAACATTAATCTGAAAACTCCGATTTCTAGCCACGTTGGACGATTGATAGTCGGTCATCGTTGCGTCTCCCTTGCGAACGACGCCAAATGTTTAGTACGCTTGGCTGGCAAGTAAACTATTTCCCTCAAGATGTTCTTTAATTGGAGACTTGTGCAACAATGGTTGAGTTTGCTCTGTCCGAACCTGAGCTTCGTTCCCGAACCTGCAAAAAGGGACCCACTCTGGAGGTTTGGGTGGTGGTTCCCCCTCAGAAGCTTAAGTCGGATATCGGGGAGTGAGAAGGAAAAAGTAGAGAGAGAAAGTGAGAGAGTATATCCACGAGTAAGTTTACACTTGTTTGCATTGAATTACCTTTCTCCGATTTCGGGGGTATTTATAGTGTTTGTGATATGATCTTTGCCCTTTTAGGTTACCCTAGAATAGGGGCACCGATTGGCTAGGCAATCAAATCATGACACTTGGCGAAGTTATAATTGGAGATGGATCATCGACCAATCACTGCAGCCATTTTAGGGATTTTGGGCTCGACCAACCTTTGGGCCAAAAGGTGAGCCTTTTCTCCCACTGAGCAAAACCCCTTTGGTTAAACCATTATTCCTTATTTCTTCGATGGGACACGTGTACGGTCCTGATGGATCCATGTGCTCGAAAGAGAACCGTTGATTTTTAGGCTACAACAATAATAATAATAATGATAAAATAATCGTAATTGTAATAATAATAATAATTATTATCGTTGTTTTACTATTAGAGAAATAAATTAGGAGCCGAACGGAAGCGAGCCGAAGCGAAAATAAGTTGGGTAGAACAGGCCGGAGTTACTTACCTCTCAACTAAATATTTTAAGAAATTTAAAATATCTGATTTATTAGATGTAATTAGCGATTAATTTAATTTTCTACGTGTTTTCGCACGCGTGTATATAAGACTAGTAGCAATTGAAAAAGAACAGAGGAGGTATGAATTATCATCCTATTGACTATTGAGACTAGTAGCAATTGAAAAAGAACATAGGAGGTACATACAATGATACAATGATATTTTTGGCGGCAAAACTTAGTAACCCAACTGTGTGTACACTTTAGTCTAGGGTTCCATCACACTCTTGCTTTCCACTCTTTCATTCCCTAAAATCCTTCGTCTGTCTTCAATTTGTAGGATTATAAGTACTATAAGCGGAATTTCATGAATCACATTCATAAGCACTTAAAACAGGATCTCATGCATATACATTCAAGGATCACATAATAGTTAAGAATTAACCTTTGACGCGTGATTTCCACTAAGCTCTTTAAGATCCGGAGATAAAACCGCAATTGAGATTCCTCTACTAAGTCCACCAATCCAGATTAACGCTCCACCAATGCTAGTTGGAAGGAAGATGAACTCTTCTATTTCTTGAAGCAGTATTACGTGACTTTTGAAGAGAGAGAATAGGAGAGAGAAAATATTGAGAGATCCAGTATCTTTTATTTTCTCATTACTTAACTAATTATAGGAGTAATTAGGTTAAGCAATCCCACTCCCCTTCTCCCTCTTGGCCGGCCACCCTAGGGCCCTTTATGGGCTCTAGGTTTTCTTTTGTTGATCCAGAAATAATGTGTGACCTTGTAGGATCCATTTAAGTGGGCTTTGGGTTTATTATTTACTAACCCAAAGGTCTGTAGCATTCTCTAGCAAGACGTAAAGACAACCCAATTAAATAAATTTATTATCTCCATAATATGATCCATATTATATTTAGTAATTGCATTAGAGTCAAGGACACAAATCCTTCAATCTCCCACTTGTCCGAGACGAGTGTGCAATCTTCAAATTCCTTAAGTCTCTCAGTGTCCAATTTGATAGTATGACCATATTTCTATGTCATTCATACTAGTCTTCAAATTAATCCTTGAAATTCGAGTTCGAATTGACAAACAAATGATCATCATATAATCCATTTGAGCAGGGCCATGCATTTTTCAATTTTCACTCTCCAAGGGGCCAAGACACCCATCCTATCTCACATAGGAGGACTTTTCAATCTTGTGGCAACCAAAACTCCCATTCAACTTTTAGCACAACCCGAACGCTGCCTTTATAGTCCCCTTTTACGGCATGACATTTGACAGCATCAAAGTTATACCAATCATTAGGCTAAGTAGTGTTCCACTCATGTCTTAGGAATCCACTAATATAATTACGAAGTTATAGAAACTTCTAAGTAGGTCTTGTTCGATCATGTATCAACTATACATATCCATATGATTGACTAAACATCTCCATGTTCCCATAGCCCATGAAACGGCGCTATCAATTAATCTTATATGCTAATCCTTTAATAAGTTATTTATGTCTAATTTAATGACTTAGATTAGGAACTATAATATTCTATAAATTCTGTTCACTTATGGTGTTTCATTCATCAAATCACATATTTGACAAAACCATTGAATTCAAGATATATTTTGGACATTTTATTTAATACCAAACCAAAATTAAATAAGACAAAATTTATTTCTCATAAACATAAAATAGCAAAACCAGGTCTCTACATTGTAACAAGTTTCTCTAAACCTAGTACAATCTAAAGCCACTCTAACATTTGCTTCAAGCCTATAGCCCTAGCGTGACACTCATGCTTGGGTTGAGGTAGTGGTTTAGTGAGCGGATCAGCCACATTCTCATCCGTTTGAACTTTGCAGATCCTGACATCCTTCCTGTCAACTATCTCCCGAATGAGGTGATACTTCCTCAATAAATGTTTGGACTTGTTATGTGATCTCGGTTCTTTTGCTTGTGCAATAGCACCATTTTTATCACAGAACAACTCAATCCCTTCCAAAGCACTAGGAATGATATCTAGCTCTGTCAAGAACTTCTTTATCCAAACTGCTTCTTTAGCTGCTTCAACCGCTGCTAAATATTCTAATTCTGTCGTAGAGTCTGCTACAGTGCTTTGCTTTGAGCTCTTCCAGCTCACTGCTCCTCCATTTAGACAAAAGACGTACCCTGATTGAGAGCGGTAATCATCTCTGTCGGTTTGAAAGCTCGCTTTCACCTCCATAGACTAAGAACATGCCTTTAGTTCTTCTCAAGTACTTAAGGATGCTCTTAGCTGCAATCCAGTGTGCTTCTCCTGGATTTGCTTGGAACCTGCTACACATGCTCAAGGCATATGCAACATCTGGTCGAGTACATATCATGGTATACATGATAGATCCTATAGCTGAAGCATAAGGTATGCTACTCATTCACTTTAACTCATCAGGCTCAGTCGGGCACTGACTCTTGCTAAGCGATATGCCATGTGACATGGGAATGAATATTCTCTTCGAGTTTTCCATGTTGGACCTTGCAAGAACTTTATCAATATAAGTTTCTTGACTTAGTCCAATCATCCTTCGAGACCTATCTATATGGATTTTAATTCCCAGTATGTACTCAACTTCTCCAAGGTCCTTCATGGAGAAACAACTTTTCAACCATTCCTTGACTGACTCAAGCATTGGTATGTCATTTCCCATGAGTAGTATGTCATCTACATACAAAACCAAGAAGACTAAGCTGCTCCCACTAAACTTCTTGTAGACACAAGATTCTTCTTCGCTTTTGAGGAAATCAAATTTCTTGATTGCCTCATCAAATCGAAGATTCCAGCTCCGAGATGCCTGCTTCAATTCATAAATGGATCTCTGAAGCTTGCAAACCCTTTTAGGATTTTCTAGATCCTCAAAACCCTCAGGTTGTGTCATGTACACATCCTCATTCAAGAACTCATTCCAGAATGCGGTTTTGACATCCATCTGCCAAATTTCATAATCATAAAATGCAGCAATTGCTAAAAGTATCCGAATCGACTTAAGCATTGCTACTGGAGAAAAGGTCTCATCATAGTCTATACCATGAATTTGCCTGAAACCTTTTGCAACCAGTCTTGCTTTATGGACATAGACATTCCCATCTTTGTCTGTTTTCAATTTGAACACCCACTTGCATCCAATAGGGTTAACCCCATCAGGCAAGTCGACCAGGGTCCAAACTTTATTCTCAAATATGGAGTCTAACTCAGATTTCATGGCCTCAAGCCATTTCTCAGAGTCTGGGCTCGTCAAAGCTTATTTGTAGGTAGTAGGTTCTGAATTCTCCAAAATCATAATTTTAGAGTTTTCAGTTAACAGGAAATCAACCAACCTCTTGTTTGGAATCCTTTCTCTACTAGACCTACACGGGGCCTGAGCATCAAGAGAAATGTTCTCTTCAACTTCTTGAAGATCTTCGCTTGAATTAGATTCAAGTGGGACGGTAGGAGGTTCACGCGTTGAATACGTCATCTCCTGAACTTGACTTTCGTCTTGTCGGGCCGTCTCTGACATGGTGTGAACCACGTCCAGTTGTTGCTCATCTCGAATTTCTTCGAGAATTATTTTATTTACTCCCACTTGTCTTTCTAGAAATAAATTCCTTTTCAAGAAAGACACCATCACGAGCAACAAACACTTTGTTCTCTTGACGGTTATAGAAGTAATAACCCCTTGTCTTTTTTGGGTATCCCACAAAGAGACATTTATCCGACTTGGGTGCAAGTTTGTCTGAAAGTAAACGTTTTACATAAACCTCACATCCCCAGATCTTAAGAAAAGACAAGTTTGGAGTTTTTCCATTCCATAACTCATATGGAGTCTTTTCTACAGCCTTTGATGGGCTCCTATTTAGTGTGTGTGCGGCTGTTTCGAGAGCATATCTCCAAAAAGTAATCGGAAGATCAACAAGACTCATCATTGATCGAACCATATCTAATAAGGTCCGATTCCTCCTTTCAGATACACCATTTAACTGCGGTGTTCGTGGTGGAGTCAATTGTGAAAGAATTCCACAATCCTTCAAATGATCATCAAACTCTTGGCTCAAATACTCGCCACCACGATCGGATCGCAGTGCTTTAATTGTCTTACCAAGTTGATTTTGTACTTCATTCTGGAACTCTTTGAATTTATCAAAGGATTCCGACTTATGTTTCATTAAGTAGACATATCCATATCTACTCAAATCATCAGTGAAGGTAATGAAGTAGTTAAACCCTGCCCTTGCCTTTGTGCTCATAGGACCACAAACATCTGTATGTATGAGGCCCAAGAGATCGCTGGCCTTTTCACCCTTTCCAGTAAATGGTGATTTTGTCAACTTCCCCATTAAGCATGATTCACATACATCAAATGATTCGAAATCAAATGATGGAAGATTGCCATCCTGTTGTAACTTTTGGATGCGCTTTTGGTTTATATGACCCATTCGACAATGCCAAATGTAGGTTAGGTTTGATTCATTTGATTTGTGTTTCTTGCTATCTATGTTATAGACTTGTACTGACCTATCAAGCACATATAAGCCATTTATCAATTTAGCACTAGCATAGAACATATTATTGTAAGAAATGGAACAACACTTGTTCTTAATTTCAAAACAAAACCCTTCAGAATCCAAAACAGAAACAGAAATTATGTTCTTAGTTATCGAAGGAACAAAATAACAATTATTGAGTTCTAAAACAAAGCCAGATGGCAAATGCAGACTATAGCTTCCTACGGCAAGTGCAGCAACCCGTGCTCCATTTCCAACGCGAAGCTCTATCTCGCCCTTTGCCAGCCTCCTACTTCTTTTTAGTCCCTGCACATCATTAACTATGTGAGAACCACAACCGGTATCCAATACTCATAAAGAAGTAGAAGTCAAATTAATTTCTATAACGAATATACATGAAGTGGAAGCACCAGACTTCTTTTCCTCCAAGTATAGAGGACAGTTCCTCTTCCAGTGTCCTATCTTGTGACAATGGAAGCACTTGCTTTCCGCGGCCACCTTTGGCTTGGCGGTTGGCTTAGGTTTTTCAACAACAACGACAACTTTCTTGCCTTTGTCCTTCTTTCCTGCCCATTTCTTCTTAAAACCCTTTCCCTTCTGAACCATCAAAACCTATTTCTTTAGTTCTTTAGGGATATTCCTCTCAGCATTGACCAACAACCCGTGCAGCTCTTGCAAAGTCTTTTCAGACTCATTCATGTTGAAGGTCATCCTGAACTGATTGAAGTTGTCAGGCAATGAGTGGAGAATAATGTCAGTAGCCAACTCAACCCTGTAAGGGAATCCAAGTCGTTCCATGTTTTCGAAAAGACCCATCATAGCGAAAACATGGGGGCCAACAGCTTGACCCGGCTTCATGTGACATTCTAGTATCTCCCTATTGGTCTCATACCGCTCAACTCGGGCCTGTGTTTGAAACATAGCACGCAGCTCTTGCATGATGGTATAAGCATCCTTGGTTTTGAACCTCTTTTGGAGGTCCAGCTCCATGGCTGCTATCATCAGATAAGTGATCGGTACAGACCTATCATTAGCCTGCTTAGCGCGACGTTTGTCGGCTTTAGTCGTCTCATCAGTAATCACAAGAAGTGGGGTCTCTCAGACATCCTCTCTCGACCCTCAGACCTCAATACGAGTCTTAGGGTTCTTTCCCAGTTAATGAAGTTTTCACCATTCAGCCTGTCCTTTTCAAGGAAAGGACGAATGTTGAAAACAGAGTTGTTGTTGTTGTTAGACATAGTATCTACAGACAGAAAAACAAAAGCAAAGTTCAATTTTATGCTTATAAAACAACCTAAAACATGCAAAGGTTTCTAGGTTGATCACCTATTCAATTTTAATGTCCCATTTGAATAAGTGAATACAAGATCCTATCAACATGCAACACTAAGCAAACGGAGGCCTTATCTTAACGTTACATTCTCAAGGTAAGTAAACTCTTTTACTAATTATAACACTTTATAATTCTTGTTTAGATTGGTAAACATCGCATGCTTAACTATCTCTTGCTTCAAAACCCAAAACGCTTTTGATGATTTTGTTAAGGATAACCAAACTAAGTAGTAAAATTCGCAATTTTACCTTATCTCCCAAAATTAATGATAATACCCTGCGGAGGCATGACCTATTACTATTAATTAAGGGTTAATAAGCACTTTATGTTTGGAACAGCTAACCTTAATATTTGCGGGACCTAAGTTTATTATGTTATGAATTAGTGAACTCAAGTGCATTGATAACCAACATACAATAAACTTATAAGCATTTTAAATAATAATAAAATGCAAAATAAATAAATAAATATGATCTAGTATGGCCCCTAATCCTAAGAACTAAGCATCATGGGCTCCTTCTTGGACTCTTCATGGATCTCCATCCATCTTACCCATGGGCCTTCTCTTGATGGGCTCGTCTTTGGATTACATAAGTATCAAAATAATTTAAATAATATCTAAATTAAATATATTACAAAAATACTTAACGATACGCAGATCGTATTTAAATTACAAGAATACATCACGATAGGCAGATCGTAATTTCTAACTTAAATTTGGGTCATACTAGTCATTCATAGCAATTATATCAAATATAAAATGCCACATAATAATATCACATATTATACTTGCCAACAATCAAAATATCAAATATTCTTAATTATAGCAAGTGGATAAAACATTTAAGTAATTCCTAACCACCTAAAGATTCTATCCTAGAAAATCTAGTCTACCAATTTTAATTAGATTAAAGAATCAAATTATGAAATTATTTTATGACCTAGTCAAAATTAACATAATTAACATAATTGGAATTTGCTTAATCTTCTCAAAAACTGCTTTTACCAAATTTCAAAAAACAAAATCCGGCCCAACTAACACGGCGGCCCCGTTATTCAAACCGCCAATTATCGAAATTTAAAAGAAAAAAGAACTTTTTTTAAAAAGAATGTGGAGCACGACTGCACTCAAAGAAGAAGGCCGCCAGTCCCGACTCCCACGCCAAAGACCGCAGCCGGAACTCCGGCCATCCTCGTCAACCCTTTTCCACCGGAAACCGCCGGTGAACCCGACCGCGAGCCGACGCCGCAAGGGCTCCTGGCCGCGCCCGGCCCGACGGCGCTGCGCGCACGTCGAACGTGCGTCGCACGAGTGGCCGCCGCCAACGCCACCCTCGCCGATCGCCCAGCCTTCGCCATCCCTCGCCGACCTCCAAGCCGGCGGACACACGGAGCGACCACCGGCCGTGGTCGCTCCTCTTCCTCCTCCTTATTTTTTTTTTTGTTTTATTTGAAGGAAATTTAAAATTACAACATTTGCAAAATTAATTTAGTGATCTTAATTAAATTAAACATAAACTCTTTTATGCCTAATTCAGAAAATTAAATTAAAATCTCCATTTTAATTAATTTTAGGGTTATTCACATAAATTAATTTCTAATTCATATAAAACGCTTTTTACATGAATTAATTTTCATACATAAACAAATTTAAACATGAAAATCAGATTAATAATATGAACTTAATATTCGAAATTTAGAGATCTAAAATCAGAATTCAAATTTTGAAAATTAGAGTTGACTTTTCGGCCACTTTATATTGAAAAATTAAGCAATTAAATCTCCATTTAATCAATTCCAATTAATTAGTCATTCCATAATTCAATTCCTCCCCTTAATCAAATTAAAAAATAGTCATGAACACATCAAAATAAATCTAATTATTATGACCAAAAAACTATATGCAAGAGGCTAAAACTGATACCACTGTAGGATTATAAGTACTATAAGCGGAATTTCATGAATCACATTCATAAGCACTTAAAACAGGATCTCATGCATATACATTCAAGGATCACATAATAGTTAAGAATTAACCTTTGACGCGTGATTTCCACTAAGCTCTTCAAGATCCGGAGATAGAACCGCAATTGAGATTCCTCTACTAAGTCCACCAATCCAGATCAACGCTCCACCAATGCTAGTTGGAAGGAAGAGGAACTCTTCTATTTCTTGAAGCAGTATTACGTGACTTTTGAAGAGAGAGAATAGGAGAGAGAAAATATTGAGAGATCCAGTATCTTTTATTTTCTCATTACTTAACTAATTATAGGAGTAAGGCTCTGTTCTTTTGGACTGAATAAGTCCCGAACCAACCGAACCGAATAAGTCACGAATCAGAACCGAAATGAATAAGTCGAATCGAACTGAACCGGCTGAACCGAACCGATCTCGATCCGAACCAACCGAATTGAGTATTATTAATAATTACAAGTAGAATAATATTTTTATCATCATTGATAATGATAATAATTAATAATATTAATGATAATGATAATGATAATAATAACATTAATACTAATACTAATAATATGCATAATAATAATATTCTTATGAATTGAGTAATATTAATAATAATATTAATACAAATACTAATAATATGCATAATAATAATATTATTATGAATTGAGTAATATTAATAATAATATTAATACTAATACTAATAATATGCATAATAATAATAATATTCTTATGAATTAAGTAATATTAATAATAATAATATTAATACTGATAATATGCCACATTGTTTAAACTTATTTAATTATTTGGAGTTCTTCACCCACCAAAAAGTAATACTCCATGCGTTTCCAAAAGTTCTTCCTACTTTAACCAATTTCCTCTCACAAAATTATTGAAAATAGGAACAAAATAAATCGGAGGGAGTATTACTTTTCTATCTTTCGCTTCTTTTACCAAAAAATACTCTTTTTATCACTTGTCCCTCTTATTTTATATTCAATGGGTCAAAAAGTACCCTTCAAAAAGTTTAAAAGTGACATTGCCAAAAATCTTAACAATAATAATAATAATAATAATAATAATAATAATAATAATAATAATAATAATAATAATAATAATAATAATAATAATAATAATAATAATAATAATAATAATAATAATAATAATAATAATAATAATAATAATAACAACAACAATAATAATAATAATAATAATAATAATAATAATAATAATAATAATAATAATAATAATAATAATAATAATAATAATAATAATAATAAGAATAAGAATAAGAATAAGAATAAGAATAAGAATAAGAATAAGAATAAGAATAAGAATAAGAATAAGAATAAGAATAAGAATAAGAATAAGAATAAGAATAATAATAATAATAATAATAATAATAATAATAATAATAATAATAATAATAATAATAATAATAATAATAATAGTAATAATAATAATAATAATAATAATAATAATAATAATAATAATAATAATAATAATAATAACAACAACAACAACAACAATAATAATAATAATAATAATAATAATAATAATAATAATAATATAAATAAAAATAATAAGTTGTAGTCCGAGACTGAATCGAATCGAAATGAATAAAGTCCGAATCGAACCGAACCAAATGATCGTCAATCGGATCGAACCGAACCGAAATGAATTTCCATTTATTCAGCCCAAAAGAACAGAGTCTAATTAGGTTAAGCAATCCCACTCCCCTTCTCCCTCTTGGCCGGCCACCCTAAGGCCCTTTATGGGCTCTAGGTTTTCTTTTGTTGATCCGTAAATAATGTGTGACCTTGTATGATCCATTTAAGTTGCACTTTCGGGTTTATTATTTACTAACCCAAAGCGCCTACAAGATTATCTAGCAAAGACGTAAAGACGACCCGATTAAATGAATTTATTATCTCCATAATATAATCCATATTATATTTAGTAATTGCATTAGATTCAAGGACACAAATCCTTCACAATCATCGGCAATCAACTCTCGCTTGAATGCTTCAACGTCGTAAATGGCGGAAGAAGCTTCACAAATGGCGAATTCGCCGATGATCAAGCCGATAAACAAGAGTGTGGTACATAAAATTTGCGCGGGTCAAGTAATTTTGGACCTTTCTTCTGCTGTCAAGTAGCTCGTTGAGAACAGCTTGGATGCCGGCGCTAACAGCATCGAGATTTCTCTCAAGGATTACGGCGAAGACTGGTTTCAAGTCATCGACAATGGTTGCGGCATTTCTCCGAACAATTTCGAGGTTTGTAACTTTTCTTTTCCGTTTTTTTTTCCATGAATTAGCGAAATAGTATAGTATGGAATTGTTGTCGGGTGTAATTATGTTTGTGGCATTTTTTCTCGGGTTTGGAATTCGTGATTATTATTGTTTGCAATAATGAATGCATTATTCATGTTGAGGGATTTAATTTCGTTTAGGTTGCTCAGAATTTTTGGTCAATTGTATACCTAAATTAGGTGAAATAGTTCCCTCAAAAAAAAAAAAAAAATTTAGGTGAAATAGAAATAATGTTCCGCGCAGTTGTGCTCATATGAAGTTTTTCAGCAAAAAATTTAGACAATGCTGGCTGGTCATCATCTGAGATCAGTTGATGATTCCAGAAGCAAAAAGAGAATGGAAATTAGGTTCGTCATTCTTTTGACTTACAATGAAATCAAGGAAAGTGAATTTGATAAATTAACAAATTGTTGAAAGGTTTTGTATGACTATATTTTTTGTATTCTACATTGCATAAAGTGGCAATTTAATCTTATAAAATCTGTTGCTTGATCTTTAGTTTCAGCTTGGTGTTCAACCATGTGATTGTCATTGTCATATTGATGAAAAATTAATAATTTCCTTAATATATTTGTGTCATGCAAGGGTTGTAGTATTAGCTTTGTGATAGTTAATGAATATTGTTTGATCAACTAAGGTTCTAAAAAGAATTTGTTCTGTTTGTGGTTGATCTTGGAGATTGAGTCTTGAAGTCACATGCTTTAGAGTATGGTTTGATCAAACTTTTCATCACTGAAAATTACCTTTTCCTTTCTGTTTTTCTATTGTTTTTCTTAGTCAGAATAATTGAAGTAAAGAGATCGACTTGCTTGTTATGTTAGAACTTGCAACGCGCAAGATCTCAAGTCATATTTAGGATTATATAATTGTGATATATCGGTTGGTTAGTGATTAATTTCAATGAATGAAAGATCAACTCCATTCATTGTAGAGGTGGACAAGCAGATGACACCCAACTATAACTGAGAAAGATGATATAGGAGAAAGCTTATCAAGAGGTGCTTTCTTCTTTTCCTTGTCAAAATGAACACGCCTTTAGATTAGATGGCTTGCCAAAGTGGCTAGCATGACCTGACCTCTTCAACTATCGTGGAGCTTTAGTGTAATGGGATACTGTTCCAAAGAAGACTCATTATAACTAGAAGCCCGTGATGGAGTGACACAAGAATATGGCGAGCGTCACCACAAGTATTGATCTTTTCTATGCTATAGGGTTGTAATTTTTGTCGATCTTTTGCTTGTGTCTGTTTTCAACAAATCTGACGAAGTATCTATTGGCAGTTTATTACCTTCAAAACTGACTGATTTCTGACTGTATGAACAGTTAGATAAATTGATGTGAAGTATTATGTGGCAATGCTTTCTAAGGTTCCACAAGAAACAACTTCTCTAAAATTGCAAGTATAAGGCTGTAAATTTCGGACTGTACTCTGAACTTCATGTGTGATATCGTACTACTTGGATTTAGTGATTCTCTTCCAATGCTAATAAAAAGGCATGTCTGTGGACATTCATTTCACCTGTCATAAGATTGCTTCTATGCTGAATCAATGACTGCATTGGTAAAACTCTAGGAATATATTGCAATAAAGCACTGTTTTATTCATTACTTAGTGTTTGGTTGTTATTTGGCCTGGATTCAATTGCCAATGATGTGTCGATTAATTTATTCTTTGCTTCTGGTGCAGGTTCTTGCCCTTAAGCATCATACGTCAAAATTGGCAGATTTTCCTGACCTTCAATCTCTTACCACATTTGGCTTCAGAGGAGAAGCACTGAGTTCCCTTTGTGCACTAGGGAGTTTGACAGTTGAAACTAGAACTAAAAATGAGTCAGTTGCTACCCACTTGACATTTGATAACTCCGGCCAATTAATAGTTGAAAAGAAGACAGCACGGAAAGTTGGTACCACTGTAACTGTTAAGAAGTTGTTCTCAAATTTGCCTGTGCGGAGCAAGGAATTTAAACGTAATATTCGTAAGGAATATGGGAAACTTATATCTTTGTTGAATGTGAGTGAAATATGGTGATCATATTGCCTTTTAGTTGCTTTTAAAATACTTGATGAGTGAATTTATAATTTTGTCAAGCATACTGAGGATTACCCTCCGCTTCCCCAGGCTATCTTTAATTGGGGAAAGTGACTAGAGGATTCCTTCTTTGGTGGCATTTTGATGTGGCATTTCTTTAACCTTTTTTTTCCAGGCCTATGCTATCATTGCAAAAGGCGTTCGACTTGTCTGTACCAATATGTCCGGGAAAAGTGCAAGATCCATGGTCCTGAAAACCCAAGGAAGTGGATCACTTAAAGATAACATCGTAACCCTATTTGGCATGAGCACTTTTATTTGTTTGGAGCCCCTGTGTATCCCTATGCCAGAGAACTGCAGAGTTGAGGGTTTTGTCTCTAAAGCAGGTAATGGTAGTGGACGAAATACGGGTGACAGGCAATTCTTTTATGTAAATGGTCGACCTGTTGATATGCCAAAAGTTAGTAAGCTTGTGAATGAGCTGTATAAAGGTGCAAACTCACGACAATATCCGGTTGCAATACTGAACTTCGTTTTTCCAATTATGGCTTATGATGTGAATGTGACACCAGACAAAAGGAAGATATTTTTCTCGGATGAAGGATCTATCCTAAAATGTTTGAGAGAAGCTCTGGGGATGATCTATTCAGCCAGTTCTGTCACTTATAATGTTATGAATATAGATGTACCTGATGAAAAGAATGAGAAGTCATCTGCATGTCCTGTGGGATTGCAGCTGGCCTCTGAGCAGACAACTCGAAAAAGATCTGAAGCTGAAGAAGTATGTGATAAGAAGCAAGTTGCTGGAGATAGCATGAGTCCAGAATCTATTGGGATAGATAACAATCTTTCATCTTTTGGTCTCCACAACAATGTTCAAAAGTCACAAGACAGGGACTTTAGTCTTAAGGTCCACAGTATTAAGAAGGCTTATAGTTATTCACCCGGATGTAACGACAAAAAAGCAAATATTAGTGTTGATCAACAATGCCTAAAATCGGCAGAAAGGGACGTCGGAGTCAATAGTAATTTGATTACTAGGTCGGATTCTACTCAATCCTCACTTACCAAGTTTGTTACTCTGCAGAAGCGGAAATATGAAAATATGTCTATACCCTTATCTGAAGCTCCTATCTTGAGAACTGAATCTGGTCAATGTGACCGAGAAAGCAATGATTGTGAATTGCAATTTGCTGCTGCAAGCTCAGCCACTAAGTTTCATCATGTTCATGATTCTTCTGGGCTTTATGCGCATCAGTCATCCAAGCATTCTAAAACTGCTGCAGGTCTGTGTAAAGCAACTAGTCCAGTTCCGAATGATGGTGATGCGTGTATGGAAGTGTTAACAGAGGTGTGTGCATTTGTATACTCTTGATGAATATTTCTGTTGACAGTTCATAATGAGCGCGCACATAGAAAATCTGTTATCATCTGTAAATCACATGCTTTATTATTGATGCTAAACAGATCGCTAGTCACTCATTTTTTAGAAGTTTTTTTTTCCTTTTTTGTTGATAGGAATGATATCTTCACTTAGAAGGCATCATTTTAAGGAAATGATTATTTATGGGATCGACAGGATAGGGGAAGTGATTATTTATGAGGAAAAGTCTCTTTTACTGGTTCTTTTTTTTTGGTGAGGGTAACCAGAATTTAGGCAATGAAGATCAATTGGTTTCCAGTTAAAAGAACTTTTTTTATGTACATCAACTCTGGCATAAATATAAAGTATCATGTACTTGACGTAATTTAACATATATAATAACTTGGGGGTCTGATTAATGAAAGTATCTGATATTTCTCCAGTACAAGCTAATGAGGAAGGAACCTAAACAAAATAGTTATTTTCCCTGGCTTGTGACTGCACAAGACTGGTGAAAATGTTTCATGTGCAGAGACCTCTCTTGCTATTGAGATGCTAATGCAGATATTACTAAGTTGTTAATTTGGTCTTTTGGACTTTAAAATCTCACTTCAATTTCAGGACATCATGCTTCAAGAGGAAAGAGTGCCTCCTGCAGAAGCGGTTATGCCAAGTGGTTCAGGGAGAGCAAACTCGGAAAGTACACTAGAAGATCAATCACACAGAACTCTACCATTACAAGATAACCCCCCCTCCTCCTTCTGCTCCAAAGGCCTCTTCTACTTTGGAATTTGATATGAAAGAACTCATGAGAAGGAGGAAGCAGAAGTTATCGACATTTAGGAGGACAACATCAAAAAGGTCTGTAAAGCTTTGATTTGGGAATTAAATTCGCTCTTCTTTTTTGTTTTCTTTCTATTTATTGTTCTTCTGTTTTTTGGATGTAAGTAAGCTTCTTGTAAAAAAATAAAGCACAAAAGCAGGAAGAAATTTGCAGGCAAAAAACCACTCTTTTGGAGGGAAAAGGGTGACCTCCTAAACGAAGAAATTGAATTGGGTTCCCAATAGGGATTTCCAGAATCGTCATCTTGGGGAAACCCCAACCAAAACTCAATGCATGGCATACAACCTAACTCCAAGAAGGAGATTCGGGTCGCAGACTCATTTTAGATATAAAGCGAGGAAAGGCCAGCAGTATTTCCCTTTTCCTTCATAAGCTAATTGATTACTTATAGGTGCTATGCTGCTGCGACACTTGAACTTTCACAAGCAGACAATGAAGAGTGGAAAGCTAGGGCTCTTGCTGCTGCCACCACTGAACTAGAAAGGCTTTTCAGGAAAAGGGACTTCAGTAGGATGAAGGTAGGATATTGATTGCCTTGTAAGTGGATTCATGTGTTTCAACCTTCCAATTTACTCAAAATATATCCATGATGCTTGGTGGGGGGTATAAGCAGTTATTTCTTGGATCCAACATCCTGAGGGATTGGTTTATGGCCAAATGTCCTCTGTATTTTTTTTCAGTGCTAGGATGAGGACCTGTGGGCAAGTATGAGATATTGACGTTGTGGTTGACTTTGTTTCAAGAGGAAATTGAAGCAATACTCTTTTATCTTATGTTTTAAACCTATGTTACTGGAAAACCTGACCACATGCTACGGTATCTCAGCTGCCCTGGATGTTTAGGGTTTTGTTAAAACAATTGAACTCAAAATCCAATTCTGTGAACGAAAGGAAAGGGAATACATGTGGGTTACGGTTACAAGTGGTTAATCTGGATGACTCCAAACTCTTGTCAAATGATTTTTTTCTTCTGGAACAACAAGAAATTCAATATTTACAACAGTTTAACTGTTTAATGACGACTACTTTTGCGTTCATTACATATCCACTTATCTTTCTTTCCTATGTGGTGTCAGCTTGTCTTTTCTGTGATCATTACTGTCATTGTCGTAAATGTTATGGTGTTCTTTGTTGCCAATGTAATTGCTATACTTTAGAGAAATGATTGACCTGCCACTCCTGTAACTTTTAATTGGTTAAGCAGATCAATTTTTTTAAAAAAAATTATATGTTCTACCTCCATTGTCTAGGCCCTAGCCTTAGTGCAGTCAGCCTCATCAGCCTAACCACCTTAGAACCCACAAACCCACTTGACCTGCAAACCCAACATCAAAACCCTGTGACCCTCTACCTGAACCCAAAGGCTAACTAAATTTGACAATAGTTGGGATTGTTCGTGTCAAAATTTTCTAATAATAACAATATGGCACCATCAACCCAAACTCAGAAGTTCTGGTGAAGGTCAAGTATTTCTGAACACAACTCAAAATACTCTGTGACGCGAGCTTGATAAATGGAGAGATGTGCCAGCTCTATCTACTGGACATAATCTGGATAATAAGATTGCCTGCTTCGCAGGTGCTGCAACTCTTAATCTACCCTTCTGATTTCGGGCACCTTACCCCCTTGTTTAGCATTACCTGTTCAGTTGTCACCCTATCAAGATCCTTCCAGCTATCACTTGTTCAAGCTATACTCTTTGCCCTTTGGCCAATGAACGACTAAAGTTGCCTTGATTGCATTTATGCAGGTGAAAGCTATAACATTGAACTTTTCTTGAATAGAATATTGTGGGACTTGCTTACTTAAACAAGTAAGGCAATGCTATGTTTACGTCATTCCTGAAACTTGAATACTTTTATATACTTTATACACTATATACCATCTCGGATTTCTGATAATGTAGCAGGCTGGCAATATTTACTAGCTTGGTATCATTGAGTAATGGATGTGATGCATGTAGTTCATTGCATCTTTGACACCTGACAATTGTGCTTTTTTATGGTGTAATATAACCAATTCAGATTCAATTCTAAGTGATTGGGTAATTCAATCTGGGTTTTATAATTGGGAAGCTAGACGAAGACTTATTTATTGTGGATCAGGTATTTTTGGCCAGCTTATGCATTGGCGTTTCTTTTCCTTCTTTTTCTTTCATCAATAGAACCAGTTTCTCAGAGTGGTTGGTTGGTTATGAATTTATGATTATTTTTGCTCTCTTCTTCTATGCTGCAAGATAAATATTATAGATAGAATCTTCTTGTCTTCATGTCCTATTGGTTTTATTTCTTTTTTTTTTTTTTTTGGTCTCCAGCATGCAGCTGATGAGAAATATAATTTTGAGCGCCTTTCAGAAATAACAATCATGAACCAGCAGCCTTTACTGCGGTAATTTATTTGTTTCGTAAGTGGTCTGTAGATAGTCATATTGGTGTTGTGATGTCTTATGAAGGAGGTCCTTTGCATTTTCTAAAAGTTTCAGAATTAACAATCATGAAGCAGCAGCCTTTACTGCAGTAATTATTTGTTTCGTAAGTGGTCTGTGGATAGTCATACTGGTGTTGTGATATCTTGGGAAAGAAGTCCTTTGCATTTTCTAAAAGTGAGCTGTTATATCCTGTATTGTGTATGCTTCTTCAGAAGCAACCATCATACTTTTCCAAAACTCTCCTGTTTAGTCCAACTCTCCTCCCTCCCTTCACCCCTTTCATCTATGAGACGATAGGGTAGAAGTCAAAGACGTGATGTCCTGTGTAGTTCCTGAATCTTCCATCTTCTATCAGTAGTCCATTGCAACAGAAGGAGTTTTTTTTTTTCTTGTTGGAAGGGTACTGATTAATCCCCACGAAGTCACGATAGCTGGTATCCACTTCTTTCTAGCATAGGCAGTGTTACTTTATTACATCCCACTATATTGTCTCTTATGGATTTGAGGATTGATCATTATAAATTACACATTTGGTGAGTTCCTAGATTTTTATAGTTTTACATGTCATCATCTTTTTGATCTCCAAGAATATGATTGAAGAAGATTTGACGCTATTCATGCGTCAAGTGCTGTTTATTGCGTGTAGTTCTTTTCATCCACTCTGCGAGAACTTGTCATTTTCCTGAGCGTATAACCAAATAGTAAAGATAGCTGAGTATAGCCCTAAGGCCCTAATAACCATCATCACGATCTTCCGGTGTATATAAGCAATCTACTGGGGAATTTACTACTTCATTTTTATTCTATCTGAATGAGAGATGTTCGGAGAGATGGATATCAACTGAGGACAAGCAAACTTGAATTGGACTGCCAATCTTGCTGTAGCTTGGCCTTTAAATCTGTTGACTTTCTTCAAAGGAGAACTTGAATGATATGTTGGACGGTATACTAATGATTGAAAAAAACTCTATACATCAGAGTAACAACAAAGGAGTTGAATGACTATCAGTTTTGTGACCAAGAATGGAGTTTTCTTGTTACTGCGCAGTTAACTTTCTTCTTGAAACTTCTATGATTCTGTCCTGTAACTTCTTTGCCATTGTTAATGTGTTCTAATGTTGATTGGACTATAGTGTAGTCAAGTGTAAAATGTAAATTATGACTCTGCGACCAAGCTTTCATGCTGTTATTGATTCTTGGTATGTGATACCTTGTCTATTTTGACTGAAGAGAATTGCAAATCACTTGACTTCCTTTTATCCTTGTCTAAGGTATGAGCAAGTTCAACGTTGAGATCCGCCATGAGCCAGTAAAGTTTGGTTTGTTTCCTTATACTGACCAAGCAGCCCATAAATTGTATCTTTCTTGCTAATAGTTTGTGGCATATCCACAGAAGATGTGGGTAGTTAAACTGTTTTAGCATCGTGTGACGGTCACAGTGTGAATAGTCCACATGTAAATCCTTTGAACTCTATCCTATAAAGCAGGCTCCAGAAAACCCTTTTTTTTTGTTCTTTCTTTCTTTCCTCCCACCTTCATTTTTCCTTTCTGGAAGGACAGAGGTCTTGAAGAATCTTTGTTGCGCTCCTTTGTAGCTTATACAACTGTCCAAATATTGACGAGTGGTGACTAAATATTGGCAATATTTTCACTCTTGTTTCAATGAGCTGTTGCAAGTGAGATGCTTATTCTCAGCTGCTTTCACATCTAAGATTCTTCTTTATACAAATTCTTTATGTTCTAATGGAGAAACTGGAGGTATAACATCCAAATTTATGCTGTGATATGCGCACTTTCACTTTTGTTGCTTTTAACAATGAGTTGGATATATGATTCAACTTCCTTCATGCCTTAGGTAGTTTGGTTTTTGTTGGATACAGATCCTATACTTTGAAAGATGGCCTAAGTTGTATTTTCCACCTCCGTGACCCTGACCCTGCAATTACCACCCTCTATCCTTGTCTAACACGTGCCCAACACCTCAAACAGATTTTTGTACTTGAGTGTGATCTTTGATAATTTTAAAACATAGAGAAGCTTTAATTTGACACCCTCTATCCTTGTGAACACGCGCCTAACACCACAAACAGATTTTTGTACTTTGGTGTGATCCTTGATAATGTTTAAACATAGAAAAGCTTTAATTTGACACCCTCTATCCTTGTGTAACACATGTCCAACACCTCAAACAGATTTTTGTACTTGGGTGTGATCATTGATATTTTAGAACATAGAAAAGCTTTAATTTGACAACTATTAAGAATCAAAGTCCCCTCATAAGAAAAGAAAAGAAAAAAAGTAAAGTAGGTTTATACTTTAGCACATTTGAGTCACTTGTCAAAAAGATGTGCCGCCAACTGTAACTAACATTGTAAAGAATCTGTCTTGTGTTTCATATCCTTATCTGCTATATAAATGTACTCCATCTGTTTCTTTATGTTCTTATAGGGGATGTGGGAAGAAACCAAGAAAAACCTACTCTTGGCAATCTCCCTCTTACTGTTTGGAACTTCTCTCTTACTTTCTAGTACAGTAGCTCTTCTGTCTTACTTTTTGCTACTTCACTTTTACTTTTTGCTGTCCAAATAAGTTAAGTTTTCTTCTAGGAAGAACTTTCTGAAACACCTCAATGGGGAAACCGGAATGCACATAAAAAAACAGGGGGAGTATAATCTAATTTGACCTTCCAGTGTTTTAGTTTCTCTTCTGTTTAGTCTCTTATTTTATAAGGTGGAAAGGATTTTTATATTTATATATATAAACTACCATTAATCAAAGAAAATAATCCTTTTGGTAATGCTTAGTTTTGTATGAAGGGACATGCTAAACTTTGTTTTTTTCTTAAAACAATATCTTGTCTACTATATTAGTTTACATTCCAATTTGACTTACTTCATGGGTTTTGTGGACTGATATAAATAGTATTTGACCAGTTATATTATTCTTCGGATCATAGCTTTGATATGTATTGCTTACATAATTTACTTTATGCATTAAAGAATTTAGAAATGGTAAAACTTTCAATGCTTTATTGCTTATATAAGCCCCGTCAATTTCTTTTGAGTTTCATTCTTGCTAATCTACTCCCATGCATTATATCTAGCATCTTAGTTACAATACTGCAAGGGTCGAAACACACGACTCCTAGTATTTATGGCTCATGGCCAAGACTCTGAGGTATCCATTCCCTTTCGCTCTGGCTTTCATCTTCTAGTTTTTGTGTCTGCGTAGCTGATAAGCTGAGTGCTTTTTTTTTTTGTTGGTGTTCTCTTTCATCTATATGCATTTCGCCACTTCACCAAAGAATCTCATGGCCCTTACCATACTCCAGCTTGGTATTTATGTAGGGTTGGATTTAAAAAGCCACCTGCCATGCTTTACGCTCAATAATTTTTGATAGCACTTGCATCCTCTGCTTTACGAGCTAGTATTGAGTTAATTGATGCTTATACCATCATTGCTTCTTTGGGGAAAGAAGTTCACTACCCGTGGACCTTCAACCTCAACAACTTGGCTCCATCAAGATTCCACCCAATGCGGTAAATTCCTCATCGCTGCCTTCCTGAGTGGCAGATCATCCACTGCGACCAGTTACTGCTCTTCCCCATAATAAGCTATTGCCTCACCAACTAGCTAATCAGATACAGACCCCTTCTCAGATGGATACCTCCTTTTGCTTCTCAAACTACAGGAAAATGACTAGAACGGTATCTCATACAAACACAACCAACGCTTACGGCCTTTACCTGTTACTTGGATTATGCTACTGGAATTCGCTGCTATTAAAATGCTAGCAGAATTGACCAAAGGTAAAATGGGTGTATTATTAAAAAAAGAAAAGAAAGGGAAAATGGGTGCTGTGCTGTTGGCTGCCAGTTTCAGTTATTCTAAGAGGTAAAATGGGTATATTACCAAAAAAAAAAAACCCTGAAATTTTCCTCATCTCGATCGGCACCATTCCTGGATATGGTGACTGCAATCATAGTTTGAAAATACGGTTTCGGTCACGGTTGCGGTAACGGTCACGGTGATGCGGGAACGAGGATGATGCGGTTGTCATACTGCTGAATATTGGCTTAAACCATGAAATATCCCTAAAACCCGCCTAAAATGCGGTTTTTTTACACCTTTACAATGCGGGTAATATCGGTTCGGTAGAATTGAAAACCTTTACGACACGGACGATACGATACGGTGCGGCCTTGTTTTGACACCATGACTGCAATACATATTGCTAAGAGATTGTCTACGCTATTAATTCTTTAGATAAACCTTAAGTCCTGGCTGATTAAATGCTTTTACATTACCAGCCAATTAAGTGGACTCTGGAATTTGGTAGTCTTGTCAATGATCTTGGCTTCATTGCTTTATATGTAATCCTTACCGCATTTCTTTCAATCCTGCTGAAACATGTGAGTAATAAAACTCAAATCATCAAATAAGTTTGAGAGTTTAATGAGGGATTTGTTCTTGTTTGGGTTGGTGATGTTAGGGAGAACCATTTTTTGAAGTGTGTCATCCAAAGGCAGAAGAAGGTTTGGGATTCTGGGAGAGATTTGCTTTAACAAAGCTCTTGTGGGATGTGGTTTTGGGCGATTTTCTGTGATGAACTGACATCTTTAGGGCAGATTAAAGAAGAAGATTATGGACTTAAATGGAACTTGATTGATGATTTTCTGAAAAAAGTAAAATAAAGATAGTGATTACAAGCTTTCGAGAGGCTTGTTCTCTCCCATTGAACTCTTAAAAGTTCACCCAAAATACTACTCAATATTCAGCATGACTTCCCTCTCCTTAATGTCCTATATTTATAGAAATATTTCCTCACTAACTCCCTAACTTATTCTTCAAGCTACTATTAAACTAACTAATTATGAAATACCAAAAGAGCCCCTCTCCCTAGGCTAGTCTATTACATTTTCTCTTGAGTCTAAGTCCGTGTGGTATAATGTTATCAAGAGCAAGTATGGGTTATGTTCGAATTTGTGGGATGCTCAGTATTCTGTTAGAGTGACGCATGATTGTCCCTAGAAAATTATTTCACAGTTTTCCCCTTTTTTCTCCCCTTTGTGAGGATCAAGATAAGGGATGGTCGTGACATTCGTTTTCCAGGAGGGGACCTCTTTGTGACCTTTGTCACAAATATTCCACTTGCCGTCTCTACTTAATGTCCTGTTTTCTATATCGATAGGGATTTACATTTCTGAAGGTCAGCCCATGTAGGGAATTACTGAGCTTGTCCAGATACTGTCTATACAGCTAACTGAAGGGAGGACTTCTGCTTGTGGATGGAGAATTATGTAGGGGCATTCTCTTGTAAGTCAATTATATGTTGCATAACCTGATTCCCAAGGTATTCAGCTAAACCAGTAGCAAACTTCATCTGCAAGGCAAAGGTTCCTCCTGAGGTGAGAGCTTTCCTATGGGTGTCAACAATGGGGAGGATCAATTTAATGATAAATAGAGCAAATCCTTTTCTCCTTATCATTTCACCGATTGTCAAACTTTTTACATGGAGGTGCTACGATTAAGGCTACATAATAGGTAAATACTTATTCTAGAATATTCACAAAGATATACAAAGAGATAATACAAGCTTATTTACAATAAGCCCTATTGCCAAGGCTGGGGTTGGCTATTTTATACTGCGTGCTTTGCCAATGTCACGATGAATCTTGTTCAAGTGTTTCTCTTCACTGTAAGGTCGTATGTTATTCTTGGAGGAGATTGTTTCTTTGTATGAGGATTCTTGGGTTTGTCCTGAGGAAATTTTTGTTTCACTTCAGTTCCAAGTTGTGTGATCTGGTGGATTCTGCTATGGTGTAATGCTTTTATGGTGATCATATGGATTTGTGGAGTGTATGCTTGGAGCAAAAGTCCTGTGTCTTTTCAGGAGTTCTCTTATCATGTATTCTGTTCTGGGATAAAATAACTTCTTTACCGTTGTTATCAGTTAAGGAAACAGGCAACTTGGGCGTTTCAAAGAACTCGAGCTTATTTGTAATTTTGTTTTGTGCTCGAGGACAACTTCTCATTTCTAAACTTGTCAAAGAACGAAAATAAATCATGTAAAGTGTTTCAGGTATCTCACTTTGTGGCTGTGCGCCTGTGCCCATTTGTAATTGGTTTTGCATTTTTTTTCACGTCGAAAAATTATTAGTTATAAGTTTTCCGTGAAATTACTTTAATATCCAAAAAGTTGGCCTACTGAACCCGAGTTGAAAAAATCGAACCCGTACTCTGCTCTTGATCAGGGAGCCAATATGTCTTTCTGAGGCAGCTTCAGAGTTATATATCTTCTGTTTACTACCATTCAATTGTGATCTGCTACTAGCAGGAGCCAGGAAGTGTAGGACGTGCTTATGATTTTCAGACAAGACTGATTGACTAATTACTTCCTTTTTGATATATTACGCATTGAGCTCAAGTGCTCTATGCCTTCGCCTTTTGTAAATTCTCTGCTGATATACATGGAATATGTTTTCCTTTAGGCAAGTAGGTTCTTTTCTTAACTTGGTGTGCTTGTGTTGTACTTCATTTTTTTCTTCTTTTTCTTATGGTTGTGCTTGTTTATTTTTTAGGCAGAAAAATTGTGCTTATAGCCATATAGAAATGTAGATGGTTTATATTTTAAATTATTCACATATTTCAGTGCAGATATATAATCTTAATGTTCGTAAGCATAATCTAATGCTAATTTCTTGTTTCCTCTTTTTGTACGAGCAGACCAATCAGGATGGAACTGTCTCCAGAGGAGGAAATAGTTGCCTCAATGCATATGGATATAATTAGGTAACTTAGATCATGAGTCTCTACTTCTTCCCTTTGTGTCGAGTACATTTTCGGCCGAATCGGCCGTGACAAGGGAAATTCGGCCGATACCACCGTTATATTACCGCAACAGTCTAAAATTCGCAGCTTTTCGCCATGATTTTTTTGCTTTCTGTGTAAAAGTAGCAGTGAGTTCATTGAGTAGCGGCGGGTAGGTATACTGGGCATGAGGAAGAAAGAGGAAGGAGAAGGAGAATTTAAGATTGTGGGCCCTGAGCTGCTTTTACTTCTTACTTTATGTGGGATTTTTTAATTTTAGATTATATTATATGGTCTATGCTCTAAGTGGTGGTAGGTGGTTTCTATCTACTATTTTTTAATCACTTTCTTCTCTCTCTACTTCAGTCTCCACTTTGCAGCACTTCTTCTTTTTTAATTACTTTCCCCTCTCACGTGCCACTTCGCTTTTCTTTTTTTCACTACCAGTAGTACCATAAGGTTTTGATTTTTATTTAGTATCATATTTTGGTAATTATTATTATTAGTAGTAGTAACAATTAGTAAATGGTAATTCACTCTTATTCAGGGAACATAAAAAAGATTTTATTTATTATGACAAATTTATAATTTATTAATATGCTATCATAGTATTGGGTGTAATTATAAAAGCACCTTAATACCGTGTTGTGGTCCTTGCGCCGAACGTATCCGTTCCGTTCCACCGAAACCGTTACCGAAACCGTATTTTCGAACTAGGAATGTACCCATGGCATTAAGTCGCGAAGTTGTTTTTTAGTCAATTAATCTTCCCGCTAGTGGATGGACTACTATACCTCATGACTTCGACGTACACTACCACTATTTGGAGGGTTTTCCATTATTAATATTTTTGCTCGGGGGGGGTTGAGCTGTCTTGTGTGAAGAATTTTGCATCCATCCCCGATCTGGATACATGGCAATCCAGTATGGACTCAATAAATGGAAATCAGGGATCAGTACAATGGCAAGGGCTAGAAGGCCCAAACTCTGGAAACTGAGTATAATAGCGGCATAATGACATTTTTTTGTCAAAATTTTTTAAGGCATCTTTTGGAATATTATGTTGCTGAGCTGTCGTCCTGCTTAAGTGTACTAATCTGATTTTACAGAGCTCATTTTCTGAAAAATATATTAACTCTTGGATAACGAGTCTATAATCCATAATCTTAGGATCTATGTTATGCTGGATTGCTGATATAATAACAATCTTAAAAGATGAAAAGCTTCTGCTGATACTATCTTGTGTCTCCATAAGTTCACTAGTACATAGAGCATCGTAAATGGATAGTAAGCTTTTGCTCACTTTAAAAAGATGGTGACGTATTCCAAGAAAAGGAAAACTTGAGATTCGGGGTTAATTACACTGAAGTGCTGGAAAAATAGTGACTGGTGGACAAATTACCTGCTAGTTGGATTCAGAAACCTTAGGTGGATGAAGTGAGACCTCAGCATAATTTTTGTTCAGGTAATTGAACTTATGGGATAAATTGCAGTTTCAGTAGAGCCTGAACTCTGCATTCATGGAACCAATATATGCTTAAATTGTTGGTGTCCAAAAATTTTAGCTGTAGGGCTAGACATTAAAGATTAGACAGCACATAGCTGTATAGAAATAATATATATTGGGAACTTATCAGGATTCTCCTCCAAGGTTCATTTGTTTTTTTATTTGAGAAAAGTTCATTTTCAATGTTTTCTTCTCCAAAACTACCGGGTTTTTTAGGGAAAAAAAAATTGGTCGCTCTTATAAACTTCATATGTTTCTATCAAGTGTACATTTATTATCGTTTCATCTGACAGTTTGATTATGATATCTGTAGGAAAAATGGATTTTTCTTGGAAGAGGATCTAGATGCATCTCCAGGCAATCGTTTTAAGTTAAAATCTGTGCCCTTCAGTAAAAATGTAACATTTGGAGTTGAAGGTAATGCTTGTACTCATACTGTCTCAAACTACAATATCCTTTCTTTGTAGGAAAAACTGTCAGGAATAAGTTAACCTTTGGCTCATCTGCTTAAATTTAAGTCAATCTTTGGATTAACTTAGATTAATACAAGCCTATGTGGGCATTTGCTTTCAATGAGTTGACCAGTGACCTGATGAATAGTTAATTTTTTTTTTCCTTTTTTAACATCCCAACCGATGGCACTACCACCAATACCAAGCACTAACCCACACCCAGCACTGCCACCCTTTCTCCCTCCTTCAGAAGCCACCAGTCCACCACTACTTCTTTCTTCCTCCTTTGCAAGCCACCAGTCCACCACCATTTCTTTCTCCTCCTTCGCAAGCCACCAGTCCACCACCATTTCTTTCTCCCTCCTTCGCAAGCCACCACTCAGCACTAACCTCGGCGAAGGAGTTGGAGTCCAAGAGAGAGAGCTCTCCTTCTGCGTGGCACATGGTTACTGCCCCTCTTTTCTTTTTCATCTCTCTTTCCTGTTCATGGGGGTGGTTGTAGCCTCACCATAGCTGCTATCGCTGTGCCACCACGGCCAGCCGACAACCCGTGGCCGCTGCTGCTGCCACATCTCCTTTTTCTCTCTTTCTCTCTCGTGGGTTTTGGTGCTTTTGCTTTCTTGTGGGTTGAGGGACCGGGTCTTGCGCCAGATGGGGTCGGGTTGATTTCGAAATCTTCCAGAGTGAGGGCTTGTCGCAGAAAAGGCTGCTAGAGGAGGGGATGTTGGTTTGGAGGCGTGCCGGTGAGGAGGATGAGGTCGTGGAGGAGGAGCTAATGTCGAAGGAGGAGGGGCGAGAGGATTGGAATACGGGGTTGGAGACTTGGGAGTGGTGGAGAATGGGGTGGGGTTTGAGGAGGCTGCTGGTGAGAGGTGGTTTCAGTGGTGGGGGTGTTCACAGGGGGTGAGGTGGGGGTGGTCAGAGAAGGTCAGGCCAAATTAAATCCCGTAGGGGGTGGTTGTAGGGGTTTTGGGTGGGAAGGGAAGTCAAGTACTTTTTAAAATTAAAACAAAATCAAAATTGAAAATGTAAACCAATAAAGAAAAGACACGTGGATGGGTTTACCTACAGTAAAGGTTGAACCCATTAAAAGTAGACACTCTTATAAAGTTGTTATTTCTGAGTTAAACCAATTATTGACTTAATTTGAGTACATGAGCCAAAGGTTGACTTATTCCTGACAATTTTTCCTTCTTTTAATTGTGACTTGTGAGTCGTCCAATTTCCTTTGAACTTAGGACGTCATCACTCGATTTGGTTACTTCCTCGGGTAATGATGTTGTTCACTACTAGTTTAGAAAATAGATGAAGTCAATTATGAAGTCAATTATTCTTAGAACGTTGATGTTTCTATGATGATTGTGAGAAATCTATCATTTCTTCAAACTGTTCAATAATGTCGCTGATTAAGATTTCACACTAAACTGTGCCAGGCATCTCGATTTTCTGAAGAGAGTTGATTGGGTTGTCTCATTTTCTTCAATACTGGGAGCATGACTACGTTGTGAAATCACTAGAACAACATACCTTATCGATCAGCTACTAGTTTTGTACTAAAATACTTGGTGGCATTAAGGTCTGAGGATCAAGGTTGGCCTAGTAGTTGTGAGGCTCTCCTTCCACCCCCTGTGACAGGGGTTCGATTCTCACCTCTTGCTAGAAGGATCCACAATTTCTCCCCTTCTTGCAACGGAATTCTCCTTACCAAATAATAAAAAAAAAAAGCTCAACCATCTTATTATGCAATGCATGCACTAGCACGCACACAGACAACTATAAGCATTGCTAGCAAAGTAGTAACTGTCTAGCACCTGCTTATGTATTATTTGAATTGACCTTTTGTTTTTCTGCTTATTATTACCGATCCTGTATAGTATATCTATCATTTTCTGATTAACTTCTAGGAACATATGATTCTACAATCTGATCCCATGATTGGATTGTCTGTGCACCCATCGATCCAAAGTAGGATTCATATCCTGTTAACATGGATCCATCTATGGGATATAGCAGGTGTTGATTGTTGCCAAGTGTTGTGTGATTAGCTGTGGCACCAGTATAATATTGTCTTTTACTGGAATTTCAAGGTTATAGTACAGTGCTGCTCTCTTGATGTTCAAGCATATCTTATGGGTTAAAGACAAATTTAACTAATGACTTCATAAATTTTGGCGATTTATCTTCTGGGTAAAAAATGATCTTACTAATGACTCCATATATTCTTGTGTATGAATGGATGGATGCTTATCGGCTTATCGCTCAGATGCTCGATATACATCTATGTATATTGCTATATTTCTTTCGATGCAACTCTTCTGTCACATTGTTTATTCTTAATGTGCTTTTTATTCTACCACAGACGTGAAAGAGCTCATTTCTACTCTTTCGGATGGTCAAGGAGAATGCTCGATTATGAGTACTTATAAGCTGGATACCTCTGATTCAGTTTGCCCGACGAGAGTACGTGCTATGCTAGCATCACGTGCCTGCAGGTCGTCCATTATGATTGGTGATGCACTTGGAAGGAATGAAATGCAGAAGGTAATGTTTGCTGTCTTCTCAGAGTGAATTTTTTTTATGTTTGCTTCTCATATCTAGCTCTCCTGAACCTAAACAAATAGTATTACCTCAAACTATTACATTTGTGACTGATGATGGTCTCATATCTAGCTCTCCTGAACCTAAACAAATAGTATTACCGCAAACTATTTCATTTGTGACTGATGATGGTCCTACGAAACTCCTATCTCGGTAGCTGCCTTGTTGGAAGTGAAGTAAATTCTGGAGTTGAATTCCAGCAGAAACTACCGACTTATAGATGGAATAAGAGACAGTAGACATATGATGAATGCAGCTTCGGAGATTCACACAGCACAAATAAGATAGGTCTCTCTTACACCCTCCACCCAACCCGCAACTGTGGCTTTAAAAATGAAGGAGAAACAGACAAAGAGAGTGAGCGAGCTAGAAACTCAAGCATCTCAATAGGTGCAATGTAAAGGATAGCCATAATAATTGATACAATAGAATTTTCTTAAGCTGCTTTAAGTGCCAAATAATTAAAGAATCTTCTAGTCAAAGGTGGCTCCTAATACGGACTTTTCTAGTTAACTAGACATTGAAAACACACCAGATTTTATGCACTCATGTAACACCTCCTCTCCTTTGTCCATATAATGTACATGCTAACAGTTGAGAGAGATCTATCAATTTAGTTAGTCTGGTTCTAAATTAAGCATCTTGATTTGATTGTTTTGGACTTCTTAGTGAGAGTCCACTCTACTTAGAATCTGGAATACTGAGATCTTGTCATCGATAGACCTTGAAGGATTTCTTTCTTTTATTTAGAGTTCAATGTCTTATCACCAATAAATCATTGTTCAATTCTGAGAAGCAACAAAGGTTTTGAAATGTTGATGATCCTATTGCATGAAGAACTTGATAAATGAATCATTGTCCAGTTTCTTTTGTGTAGTCGTATCACTGATAAGCATAAAATTACACAATCATATCAATTACATTTCTGAAGGATGATGAAGAGGAAACTAGAATAGAATCATAGATGTATAATGTGAAGTGTGATGAAGAGGAAACTACAATAGATGTACACTGTGAAGTGTGTAGACATTAGATCAAAAGCTCACGAGGCATGCGTTTGTGACTAAGCGATGTGGGTGATGTATTTCTCCACCATGACAAGGTTCATTTCCCTGATGTCAGGCCAGTCCCCTCGATTGTGGAGGGTACTGTAATGTTGAGCCTAGGTCAGCATGGCTACAAACATACCCCCTCGGCCCATCTTCTCGTGTGTTTGGCAATGAGGGAGTTGGCCCTTATTCTACCTGAATAAATAGAAAGGCAAATTTTTAGGGTATGGCATGGATCGTATAACAGAAATGTGGCGTGAGGACTTGTTGCCCCCAAACTCTTGCAGGATGAATTTAAATGCAACTTTTTTTCTCTTCCTAATTCGTTGGCTTAACATATTGCAGTTAAGAAAAATACGAAAAAGATGCTGAATATATTTCTTACCTATTACATATCAGTTTGCTCGCTACCCTGCTATGGTGTTGCCTGTTATAGTGTTATATGTTCCATCGTGTAATATGTTACATATTCAAAAACAGATCCTCGAGCACTTGGCTGAATTGAAATCTCCATGGAACTGCCCGCATGGAAGACCGACTATGCGCCACTTGGTTAACTTGGCTGTAATCCGTGAGAGAGAAAATTATCCAGAGATTATTACTTTGTGATGAACATTGGTAGTTTTGTTATTCCCCGCCAATGTGATTTAATTTTGCAACTTAGTTACCCTGTACAGTATGTAGAGACACTGGATATTTTACCCAAAAGGGTGGAGAGACTGGACTTGAATTAGGATGCATAGATGTTCGAAGTTTGTTCGAAAATTTGAGAACTCAATTTATACATAGACGTGTGTTTTAGAAATAAAAGAAGATACATATATAATCTAATCTAAATCGAAATATATCATATCATATACTTTCTCCGTTTCACAATAAGTGAAACATAGAGAAAGTGGGGAGTTACCAAAGAATGTAGAGAGAGAAAGTTGGGATCACACTAAAATAGAGTGATGAAACAAAAAAGTTGTGGTCCCCTCTTGCTTTTTGGTGGCATATTTGTAATAAGAGTGAACTTTTTTTTACCATTTAGAGCTTGGTTGCACTTATTGTGATTATTCCAAATAAGGAAAGTGTTTCACTTATTGTGAAACAGAGGTAGTATATAACTAATCTATAAAGTAAGTCTAAAATTCAGTGCATGAGTTTGTGACATTTGACATCTTTACTAGACGTCATTTGTCACACTTATTAAGTGCCATGTCATTTTTGAAAAAAAAATAGAATTTCAGATTGATAAAAATACATATATAGGGTTTAGGATAAGATGAAATAAGAGTTTGGTTTACAATGAAATACTCAAGTATAATAAATTGATTATAACTTTTGACATATATTTCGAATAGAGTTTGGTTTACAATGAAATACTCAAGTATAATAAATCGATTATAACTTTTGACATATATCGAAAACTTATAATTTTGTACCATTGGAAAGTATTTAAAAATTACTTTTAAAAAAAGACTTTAAAACAAGATCAATTTATAATATTTTTCAACTCTATATTAGAGTAAATATTTTTCAACTCTATATTAGATTAACATATAAGAAGAAATACTTACTATAGTAACGTATTAAACTAACCAATCGGCTATTGCCATTAGAATTAGGGATGTGTTTTCAACTCTAGCTTTTCTACAAATCCTATTCATGTTAGAATTAGAAGATACTCCCCCTAGGTCTTTATTAGTTTATCCGTCTTTTTGCATGCGAGTTTTAGGAGAAATAATGTTGTAGGACGTAGAAAGAAAGAGAAACTATTATTTTATATTAAAGTTAAATGTATGTGTGATGGAAAGTTAGTGGTCCCATTCCAAAAATATAAACAAAAGAAATGGGTAAACTAATAAGGGACATCCCAAAAAGGAATACGGGTAAACTAATAAAGACCGGAGGGAGTATATGAGAATTTTTAAAAAATTGATGTATAAGGAAAAATGTTTACTATAGTAACATATTAAAGTAACTCTCTACGCAATTAGAATTAGAGTTGTGTTTTCAACTCCAACTTTTCTACAAATCATGAGAAATTAAAGTAACGTATTAAAGTAATTTACAAAAATCCAAAACCATAAAACAGAACATGCATGGAAAATTTCACTTTTACGAGATGTTCCAATTTAAAAATTGTGGTTCTACGCGTAAGCCTGACTTATTTTCATTTTTCTCAATTTTCTCTCTTTATTCTATCCTTTGGATCACCTCTTTTACTCCCTCTCTCCTCTGTATTTTTTAATCTTTGTTTTTTCTATAAACCAAACAGTGAGATGTGCAAGAAATTTGAACATTTTTGTCTATAGATAGAATTGCTTTCCGTTTTCTCTTGTCTTTCTAATTAATTGGACTAAAATTTTAGGCTTTACGCAATCAATTTTGTGAGTTTACCACTGTCTCAACCTTAATTTATAAAACTGATACTTCATCAATCACTTAAAAAACCGACATCAAACTCAAATCAACCTACACCAAATGCAACCATTATATTCCAAAATAGATCACCTAATACACAGATAACATGAAAATGCAAGCAACAAATTATATGTATTACACCTATTAGATCTATAAATCGTATAAATGATGAGAAAAGAAAACGATCCACACAAATAGATGAAAAAAGAAAAGACATGACAAAATTAGGCGGGAATTCACTTGATCTGCCAAATCAAATGGTCATCAACATTATTTGCCTTCTTCTTCTATCAATAGAAAGTTGAATTTAGCGATATTGTTGTCCGTTTTGGTGACAGGGAGCTTACAGGATAAGCAAAAAGAAAAATAAAGAAGTGCAACTCCAAATAATTATTAGGATTAATTGATTCTAATAATCCCACCTTTAACCGGTCTGCTCAAAATAGTCCAAACTTTCGATAATCTTAAAATAATCCCACCTTGATACCTTATCTTCTTAAAGTGGTCCTTTTTACCTAAAACCTGTTGAACAGGTTAAATTTTATAATTTAAATCCCTTTTTCTCTTTTGTTTTTTTACCGTCAACCTCAACTCTCAAGAGCCTTACTCTCTCCACCACCACTCCACCAGCACAAACCAACTCACCTACTTCACCACCACCACTCAAAATCCTGCTCAGCCACAAGAATGTCGCACCCACTATCCTTGAACATACATCACCCACTAATAAAATCCCACACCACACCACTCGAAAGGGGGTGTTTGGTCTTTAGAGGAAAGAGAAAATGGATAGTGGGGTTTAGCAGGTGGTTGTGGTGTTAGGGTTTATGGGGAGAGGAGGAACAATGGAGGGACAAGGAAGGAGAAAACATGGGATAGGTAAATAAAGGCGAGTTTGTGCGGTCCCGATGCCGAGTTAATCCGACGAGCCATGGCCTCATGAGTTGAGTTGCAAGGAAATGTCGTTGTTTGTGACGGTGGTGGTAGTTTGTGACGGTGGCGTATATATTGCCAAGTCTCAATTGAAATGGGTGGGATACAACCACATGAAGTGCCATACAATACCAAGACAGACTGTAGGGCCCCCGAATATCGGCTTGAGACAGACCTGGGGGTCAGTCCCCACCATCGACCAGTCGTCTTATCCCCTCTTGGGTCATAGGATCCAGGTTTAGATGGGGGTTGGGGACTGGGGTGGGGGCGATGGAAGAGGAAGGGGAGGGCATGGGAAGGGGGTTTCGTGGGTAGAAAGGGAAAGGGGAGGGGTGGCTGCTGGTGGGGAGAGGTGAGGAAGGAAGTGGGGGGCTTTCGGTGGGTGGAGGGGTGGTGGAAGAAGGGGAGGGATAATGTTTTAATTTTTTTTAGTTAATTAATAATTAAATATATTTAATTAAGAATTCATTTTTAAAACATATCATGTTAGTTTTTAATTACAAAATTAAGGTTTTTAACCTGCTTTTATAGGTTACCAACAAGTAATGGCCTATTTTGGGCAGATGTAATCTAAAGTTGGGATTATTCTTAGATTATGAAAAGGTAGGACTACTTTCAGAAGATTGGGTAAAGGTGGGATTATTCTTATCAATTAATCCTAATTATTATCTTCATGTCTTGATTTTCCCGATGTTTCTTTCTCATATATTATCAGGTTACTTTATGAAGTCATGAATCCACACAGTAAAGCGAATCCAAAGGTTTGCGGTCCCACTCTCAGTCACCTTAGCGTAAGCGCGTAGATTGACCTCATTACCATAAACAGAAAGAGGAGAGCAATATAACTGTAACTACTACTTCCACAAAACCTGCCGTCCCAGAATCATCTCAATTAGAAAAGGGGACTTTACAGCGAATGCGTCCAAAATGGTTCGTCAACTAAGTTTATTATTACATATATAACCAATCAAACTAAAAAAATAGAAAATTTCACTTATTAAATTATAAATATCTATTTCTTATTGAAAATCAATTAATGAAATAAATTATATGAAATAATAAAATAGTTACACCACTTTCACTATTATGCTTGACATTAAAAAACCTTATCATTAATATATTTGGTTTTATATTTTATAAAAATTTTACAAAGTTGATATTATCAATATACATATAGGAAAATCCAATAATAACATATTACATTATAATTTTTGTTGTTTTATGTCGGAAAAATATACGGTCAAATAGGGTGTGTGAAAATTTTATAGGTTTACATCTTCTCCACAAAGAGAACGGGCATTCTCCGGGTTCCAATACTAGTATATATACAAAGGGGAGACTTTTCGAGAGCATAGAGAGCTCCTCAAGATTTCAAGAGCATAGAGCGTGCCACATAGGCTTGTTATGTCATCAATTTTTATTTTTATTTTTTACAAAAATAGAGTTATATATAGATTTAAATACATACAAGGAGCTTTGCATAAGCGAAAATTAGAGTTTGGTTTTGAATGAACAACCTAAATCATTACTTCCTCCGTTTAGAAATAGTTGCACCATTTGTATATTGTTTACTATTCACATCTTATATTTTGATTGTCTTTGGTGATTTATATTTTAGAAAAAACATAGTCATATGGGATCTTGTTAGATTCGGCTCAATGTATATTTTTTTTAATATCAACTTTTTATAATTTCTAGTTTTTGATAATTAAATATATCAATGTTTGAAACCATGCATTGGCAAACGTTAAAACATGAAATGGTGCAACTATTTCTAAACGGAGGAAGCATATTATGTAAATTGTAAATAACTTTTGCTATATAATTTGGAATATTATAATTTTAGTACCATTAGACAGTGCTCGAAATTAGTTTTGAAATAATTTTCAACTCTATATACTCATCTTATGTCTACCCATCAAAGTTAATTTTCAATTTTTAGCTTTTCTAGTCCTGGAAAACTGATACCACTTTGTAACACCCCCAAACTACTCACTTTAAGATAAATAATTTAATAAATAATATTTGAGTAATTTAGGAGTATTACCGCCACATGTCTATCACGCTGTCGACAACTAACTACTAACTAACCAAATAACTTGTAGCGGAAGTCTTAACCAAAAGATAATACTTCTTTATTCTTATAATAAATATTGTCTCAAACTTAAAACAAATAAAACATCCTAATCTAGCTGAAGATCCCCTTCCTAGTATGCTCTCATGCACATCCAAACTTCACCAACAAACCTGGTTATCAAAAAGGTAAACAGGGCAAAGCCAAATAGGAAAAAGAAAATACGTGTCAGTATAAAATTGAGTACCATACGTACAAGATAGGTAACACATTTACTTGTTCGCAACATTTTACATTTCGAAATCTCCTTAACTTATAATTCAAGAATAACTTTTAAGAACAAACTCTTTCCAAACACTTTAACTAATTATAATTCAAGAATAACTTTTAAGAATAAACTTTTACAAATAACTTGGATTAAAAATGATCTTGAAAACAATTCCTCTTCTTACCCCCTTTCTTTACCTAACTGTGCACACCTCCAAGCTAGTCATCCCATCACGGATCTATATAATTCAAGAAGAAACTCTTTCCAAACACTTTAACTAATTATATTTCAAGAATAACTTTTTAGAATAAACTCTTCCAAATAACTTGGATTAAAAATGATCTTGAAAATAATTCCTCTTCTTACCCCCCCTTTCTTTACCTAACTGTGCACACCCCCCCCAAGCTAGTCATCCCATCACGGGACTATATCAAGGGGTAACCATAATTACCAACTAATGGACTTTGAAGCATAAACCCTTCTTAGCGCTAATCAAGCGGTAATAATAATAATAATAATAATAATAGTAATAATAATAATAATAATAGTAATAGTAATAGTAATAGTAATAGTAATAGTAATAGTAATAGTAATAGTAATAGTAATAGTAATAGTAATAGTAATAGTAATAGTAATAGTAATAGTAATAGTAATAGTAATAGTAATAGTAATAATAGTAATAATAAGACTTGTAAATCATGAATACATCTCCTTTTCTCATAAACAACATTTTGAACATCCAAAGTTCATTAAACCAATCAAACAATTCCTTGTAATAATAATTTAAATTTCCAAAACGATAACAAAACATTATATAATATGATTGATAAATTCATTCCTTCTTTTCATTTCCAAAAGTGAACAATTAAATGTGGTAACCATTTTAAACCAAATTTCTAAATAAATCCAACCATTAAATCAATAAACAACTTTAACACATAAAATCACATTTCAAAAGATCTAGCTACATAACGTACCTTGATCTTGCACAAAGAGTATAATAGTATCTTCACTTGGTCTTATGCTTGAGCGTTCACCTAACCAACCAAGAATATAAAAATCTAATAAGTAACTTATCACATGAACTTAAACATGAATTTAAACATGAATTCCTACATAACCTATCATGAGCATAATATTTTTGAGTAAGAAACATGAAAATCTTTTACTTAAACCAAATAAAATTGGAACTTGAATAAATAATACAAAACTAAATTAGATTAAGAAGAGAAGGAAGAACCTTGAAGTAAGAGGGTTTGGATTCTTCAAAGTTTTTGTGTGGAAAAATATGGCATGAGGTTTGGGATATCTATAGGAGTAGAACAGGAAGTACTTAATTTCCAAAAATAAAATATTTTGGAACCTTCACCATAAATTTGGAGATTAATCCCAAGATTTATAACCTCCACAATAAATTTGGAAATTTTAGAAAATCAAAACCCCCACCCAAATTAGGGTAGCTGGCCATCAAGCACTAATATTATTTTTTTAAATCTCCATCATAAATAATTAAATGTTTAAAACTTATTAAATAAAAATTGTGACTTGGATTTAAATCTAAAGTTTAACAAATCCAAGTGTTGGCGCCATATTCTGGCTAAAAGAATTTTTAAACTAATGAAATTACTAAAATACCCTTTGTTTAAAATATTTATTTTAGAAAATAAATATTTAATTACTTAAATAAATACTAAAAAATATGGGGTATTACCTTAAAATAAGTTTCGACCTCGAAACTTCAGACAAAAAGTCATAGTCTCGTTCCAAAACGAATTCAAAAATCTAAAATTGCAATTTCTGACTCAAATGCTCATGCCTAAAATGCATAGAATGACTAAATAATATGATAAAATGCGATTGAAAAGATAAAAGCGCGAAAATCTATCGCATTCTACCTCCTTAAGAGGAGTTACGACCCCGTAACTCGGCAACTAACCTCGAAAAACAACGCCGGATATTTCTTGAGCATGTTTGCTTCGGCTTCCCAAGTTTCTTCCTCAGTGTGATGGTTTGACCATAATACTTTGACTAGTCTAACATCCTTAGTCCGAGTACTTCTAACTTTACTATCAAGTATTCTTACGAAGTCGCTCCTCATAAGTCAAACTATAATCTAACTCGATGGTCTCGAGGTTGTAGCACATCTTTGGGACACATCCGGAATACACTTCCTTAACAGAGATATATGGAAAACATCGTGGACTCCGCTTAAGTCATTTGGCAAATCCAACTTATATGCCACTTCCCCAATCTTCTTTAACACCTCATATGGCCCGATATACTTTGGGCTCAACTTTCTCTTTTTCCCAAAGCACATCACCCCTTTCATTGGAGATATTTTCAATAATACCTTCTCTCCAACTTGAAACTCTTCATCCCTCCGCTTCAAATCAGCATAACTCTTATGTCGATCCTGAGCTGCCTTGATCTTATCCTGAATCAATTTCACTTGATTCACCGTCTCGTCTAGGAACTCACGTCCAAGAACCACGATTTCACTAATATCATTCCAGCAGACTGGACTCCTACACTTCCGACCATACATAGTTTCAAACGGAGCCATTCCAATACTTGCATGATGACAATTATTGTAGGATAATTCTATAAAATCCAAGAAATCTCCCCACGAACCCTGATACTCCATGACACAAGATCGCAACATATCCTCTAAAGTCTGAATTGTTCGTTCTGTTTGTCCGTCTGTAGTAGGATGAAAAGTTGTACTCACTAACAGATTAGTGCCTAAAGCCTTATGCAAACTCTGCCAAAAGTTGGACAAGAACCACGAATCACGATTCGAAACAATGTCCGTAGGCACACCATGATATTTCATGGCCCGCTTCACATATGCTTTAGCCAACTGATCCATCAACCAAGTACTCTTCATAGGTATGAAAGTTGTAGATTTAGTTCAACGATCTACCACTACCCAAATCGTACCATTTCCAGTCTTAGTCCTTGGTAAGGCATACACGAAATCCATTGATATGGAATCCCATTTCCAACTCAGAATATCCAAAGGCTAAACCTTCCCTTGTGGCCTCTTGTGCTCAAACTTGACCTTTTGGCAGGTGAGACACTTAGCCACGAACTCTGCTAAATCTCGCTTCCTATTTGGCCACCAAAACGTCTGCTTCATGTCTTTATACAACTTCTCACCACCTAGGTGTACCGAATACGGTAAGCTATGAGCTTCTTCCAATAATTTCCGCTTTAAATATTCTCTATTAGACGGTATACACCACCTCCCCTTGAACCGGACACTTAACATCAGCTATCTGGAAATCCAACACCTGACCCTCCCGGATCATCTCTCGAATCTTTTCTAACTTTTCATCCTTTGATTGACCCTCCCTAATATCATCATAGATCGAGGGTTGAATCGACAAAGATCTCAACAATTCTTCAACACCTCTCTCTTCCATTACCTCCAATGACAGTTTCTAAAACTCCACACATAACTGACTTGGCAGCACCATTGCATTAACTGAATGACTTGCCTTTGGCTCAATGCATCTGCGACAACATTAGCTTTCCCCTCATGATACTGGATCTCCAAATCATAATCCTTGATCTACTCCAACCACCTCCTCTGCCTCATGTTCAACTCCTTCTGAGTGAAAATATACTTCAAGCTCTTATGGTCCGTGTACAACTTATACGTTACCCCATACAAGTAGTGTCGCCATATCTTCAAACCAAACACTATTGTAGCTAATTTAAGATCATGGGTTGGATAATTCACCTCATATGGTTTTAATGCCTAGAAGCATAAGCGATGACCTTCCTGTTCTGCATCAATACACACCCTAACCCAAAATTTGAAGCATCACTATAAACCTCATACTACTGACTCTTATCAGGTAGAGCTAAAATAGGCGTCGTCGTCAATCTTTCCTTCAACGCCGGAAAAGCTTCCTCACACTCTGGACTCCAGACAAACTTACATTCTTTCTTCATCACACTAGTGGAAAAAACCTTATATGTCACTTAGTAACAGATCCGGTTTTTACAAAACCGGATCCGAAAATCCGCAAAAAAATTGGGAGGGAAAACTGGGCAATGAAACTGATCCGGTCTTTAGTGAACCAGATCAGTAACAGAAAACTGATCCGGTTTTCTCTTAACTGATCCGGTTCACATGACCGGATCAGTTAATACCCTTGATCCATATAAGAACGCGGCCCAGATCATGCGGCCCAACTCACTCTCAAATCCCAACCCAAATCACGCGGCTCTCCTTTTATTTCCATCTCCCAAACCCTACCCCCCCTCTCATCAGATCCCCTCACTCCGAAACCCTAAACGCTTCCCCCCCTCTCATCACTCATCAGATCCCTTCCTTCGCCCCCCTCTCTCATCACTCATCGGATCCCCTCCTACGCCCCCTCTCTCATCGGATCCCCTCCTCTCCCAAACCCTAAACCCTCCGCCCTCATCTCGCCTCTCTCAAACCCCCACCCTCTCCCGGTCTCTCATATGCACCCTCTCTCAAAAGAGCGAACTCAAACCCTCCATCAAAATCGTCGATTCGTCGAACGAAGCGACATTAAAGAAACTCAAAGAACGAAGCGCCATTAAAGAAAATCGAAGGAAGAAGCACTATTAAAGAAAATTGAGGCCCGGTTCATTCGAAAATCGGAGTCGTCTCATCGCCGGCGAAGGAAACGCGAAGGAAGAAGAGAGGGTGAAGAAAATCGAAGCCCGGTTCATTCGAAAATCCATTTTTTCGTTTCATTTCTTTTTCTTTTTCATTTATATTCTCGTTTTCTAGTATTTTCGTTCAATTTATTTTCGTTCAATTTTGTTTTTATTCTGTTATTAGTTTTATTTGTAATTTATTTTTGTTTTTATTCTGTTATTAGTGTTATTTGTAATTTATTTTCGTTTTTTTGTATTTTCTTAGATTTTCGTTTATTTTTTTGGTTGATTTTTGTATTTATTTATGTTATTAATACGGTTATATTTCTTTTGTAATTTTTTTAATAAGTTTTATTTGTATTTTTTTTGGCAATGATATAAATATGATATTGTAACATGTTTCATTATTTTTGTTGTTGTATGTTAGTACTTTTTGGTCGCTTAACATTTTCTTTCATACTAGTTGTTTTTTTGTGCCAAATGTTTGTTGGCTAGCTGGGATTGGACCGAAAGTTTTTTTTTAAATATTAAGAGCCTAACTTATGCGGTTCGTTGTAAAAACCGGATCAGTAAATTATTTACTGATCCGATTTTGGACCGGATCAGTAAATTATTTACTGATCCGGTTTTGGACCGGATCAGTAAAATATTTTGAATCTGCTGCGAGCCCATCCGATGCGGACCAAAATCCGATCAGTAAGCCCGGTTTTGACCGCATCGGATGGGCTTTTTTCCACTAGTGTCAGGCTAGTCATTGGTCTCGAGATCTTTGAGAAATCCTTCACAAATCTTCGATAGGGTTTAGGGTTTAGGGTGGTATACCCAGTATCTCTTCAGGAAACACGTCAGAAAACTCAGATACAACTGGAACCTCCCTATTCTCGTCTACCTTTTCAATCCTCTCAACTCCACATAAGATTAACGGACACCCCTTCCTCACATAAGATTGAATTCTGATCGCAAGCACTATCTTCATTCCCTTCTCCTTCCCAAGTTTCCTATAAGTCACCCTTTCTTTCTTAGGGCCAAGTAAGGACAGTTTTTGGGCCTCACAATTAATTTGAGCCTTGAATATTCCCAACCAATCCGTCCCCAAAACTACATCGAGGCCCGTCAAGTCAAACTCAGCTAAATCGAACGGAAAGTTCACCCCAGCTATCACTAAAAGTACTTGGCTATGCAACCTAGTACAACTAAAAATCTCTCCGGATGGCAATGCAATTTCTAATAAAATAGACACTGGAATGCCTAACTGAAACTTTTCCACTAAAGTTCTAGAAATAAATGAATGAGATGCTCCAGAATCAAATAACACTTCGACGGACAAAGAATTAGTGAAAAAGGTTCCAACTACTACCTCAGAAACATTCTCAGCCTCACGACGGTTCATGACGAAAACTCTGCCTTTAGTATGATTCCCCATTCCTGGTTTAACACCGGCATTCGAAGAAGCTGACTTTTGTTGATCATTCTGAGGGACCTTATTACTTGGATCAAGTTTGTCTGCAGGTTCTCCACCAGCTTTTCTAAAGCACTCATACCCCCGATGCCCCAATTTCTGACAATAACAACACATCACCAAGTTACCCTCACAATCCTTCCCAGGGTGGTTCTTATCACATCTTTTGCAGAAAAAGGTTCTCTCGGCTTTCTTCCGATTCCATTGCTTCACATTAGGCTTCCGACTAGGGTACCTATTGTCTTTCTCAGTTTGTTTAACACCACCATTGGGCTTAGGATTCTTATCCCCACTTTGTTGACTCCCATTGCCGTTATACTTCCTCTTTTCCCCAGAGGAGTTCCCTTCAAGCTTTTTTCCTTTAATCCCTTATAAGCAAGCAACTGTACCATACATTTCATCAAGAGTCTCAAAAGTTACACCTCCCAGCTTACATTGGAGGGTTAAGGTTAACCCTTGCTCAAACCTTTGGGCTTTCAAAGCCTCAAACAGTACTATCTCAGGTGCGAACCTAATTAACTCCAAAAATTTGCTATAATTTCATTAACAGACATAGTTCCCATCCTCAAATTGGTGAACTCCATACCCTTTTGCTTCCTTAAGTACAGAGGGCAAACTTAGTCCTCAAGGCATCTTTAAACTCGTTCCACCTAAAGTCCGGATCCTCTAAGAGATCGTCTTTCCATTATTTCCACCATGAGTCTGCCTCATCTCTCAAATAATAAACAGCATTATTAACTCTAAGGTTTTCAGGACACACTATGGAATCAAAAAGCTTATCGAACTCCCGGATCCAGTTTTCTAAGTTAGGTGGGTCCTCTTTCCCATGGTAAGTCGGAGGTTTGACTGCTGCTACCCTCATAAAGACCTCACCAAAGCTCCTAGTTTCACTCGCTTGGTTTCTTGATTAGCCATCGGATGAATGATGTTTTCGATTATCTTTGCTAGCGTTCTAACCATAAAACTCATACTCCTTCTCCTTCTCCTTCTTTCTGCCATTCTGCTAAAAGTAAGAGTGTTTGAGTAGAATCTCAACTAACATTCATATAATAGTTGTGTAACTACCAATCAAACAATTCAATAACATGCAAGTATAACTAAGTTAAAACATAGCAACCACATATTTCATATATCATGGCCATATACTGGGCTTTATACATAAAAACTACTAGAATATTTAATTGTATCCAAATATCCTTAAGACAACTAGGCCATTTCATGGCCAAAACGAAATTACATAAGCCTATTGTTACTATCTTCACTGGAGACTTCAAGCTCAAGGTAGCCTACCTCAATAACATTCTCCTGCTCGTCAATGGCCATATAATCAGATTGGCCTGGGTATTCTCGAGGGGTATATTCCGGGCTATCAGGCTCAGATTAACCTTCATATCCCATATTGTCAACTGAAGAAATTGTGGATACTGGGCTAGGTAGGTCAATCTCAATGGCATCCCCACCCCTTTGGACCCCATTTATCTCTATATACATTAGTTCATTGCAAAAATGATGAAGAGTGGCTAACCACACTCTCTGAAACTCATGACCATCCCTATTCGAATCCCCATTTGGTAAGACTACATTAGCGTATTTATTATAGAGGGTTTGGTATTTAGGTGTCTGGGGAAGGTGGATTAAGGCTAACAAAACTCGGTAGGGTTCTTCAGCGACCCATGGCTCCCGATCAATAGCGTTAATATGAATGACCTCAATAATATCATCTTTAAATTCGGGGACTGTTTTTCCTTCCCAAAGAAGTTCTTCAGAGTAATACATGTCCCTCATGTGGTTCATCATCTGTAGCAAAATTATTCAATAAAAAAAAAATACACATAAAACTATTATTTGCTAGTCAATGCAATATGACTTCCTTGCTTACCCCAGATATAGAGAATAACATCAACCTTTCCCTCTACTTTCAATTACCAGACACAACAATCATATAAAAGTAGGAAGAATTGAGATTTTACAAAAATAAGATCATAAGAATAATCTATATTCTATAAGGCAACTATAGGGGACATCAAAAAATTAAAAAAAAAAAAGAGAAAAAAGAAAAAAAGGGCAAGGAAACTAACTCCTTAATACTATAGCAAAAAAAACAAACAAAAAAACACTCCAAAAATCCACCGTGTAATCTGAAAAATGTAACCATCCAATAAAATCCCTAATTAAGGGAAAATATAAATGTAACTGAACACGACAATTCTACATCTTCAATTCTTCCCTTCTCCTCCCTATTCTTGCAACTCCTACCCTTCAATTCTTTGAACAACACAACAAAATAACCAAAACACAAATCATAGTACCATTATTTTTTCCAAAATAAGGTAATTACAATGATTTGTTTTCAAAGTCTATAGTTGTTTTTGTTTGTTTATTCGTTTGGGGAATATGATGTTCAACTAGAAAAGGGCAATCTCGAGTTTAACCAGCAAAAAGCCAAAAAGGTATTTGTTTTTAAATTATGTAACTGATCCGCATTCATAATTAACTCTTTCAATTTGATTATGTTATGATTACTCAAAATTCAGCAAATTTGATTCAAGATAAACCTTTAAATGCGGCAAAAAGTGTCATATTTTTGTGTGTAATGGTTAAAATTCTTTGCTATGCAAATCTTTCGGATGAGAATTGCTGGAAATAATTTTCTCGCTTAATTGTTTGTTTTGGGGGTTTTCCGGGGAAAGAGGGAGAAAGAGTGGTGGTGTTTTAGGGGAAATTTTTGTTGGTAAATGCGAGTGTAGCGAGGGTGGTGGAAGGTGGTGGTTGTGGGGATGACTTACGACGGTAATGGAAGGTGGTGGTCTGTGGTTTTGTTGAGTAATTAATTGATTTTATGGAAATAAGAAGAAGGTGATGGAAGGTGGTGGTGTTGGTTATTTCAATTTTATTGATAAGTGTTGGTTTTGTTGTTGTGTGCAAATGGCGGGGGAAGAGCAGAAGATCTTGGTTTTAGTGAGGTTGAGGCCTACAATCACAATACCATCTTGAGAGCAGATTTTAGGATCGAACTAATGAAGTAGCTGATCGGAAATATATCAAGCACGATACCATCTTGAGAGGAGATAGAGTCAAAATGAAGAGCATACTAACTCCTAAGTTCCTAATAGGAAATGAGTATTATATTTTTATTTGTGTGAGGCCTACCATTAATAAGGAATATGACTACCATTTTGTCCTTCAAATGTTTCATACTTTCCTTATAGAATAGAGATATATTCACATGACTTATATTACTTATATTAAGGGTTCGCAAAGGCCAAAATACATACTCTTGAATGAACAAATGTCAATACTTATTAATCTTAATCAGCACTATAAACTTTTTTTTTTTATAGAAAAATCTCTATTTAATGTCGCAACTCTGTTAATTGTTATAAAGAAGTACAACTTTGTATTTTTAAATTTGGAAAAAAAATGCAAAAACACCTTAAACATACTATTGGTTCTTTCTCATCTTCCTTCAATAATTTTCTTCCTCTTCTCCAAAAATTGTTACCTAATGTATTTATAGATATGAAGAACTTTATGTGCTTTCGCACGCATCGCTTACATATAAGACAAGTACTAATATATATTAACTAAAAATATAATATGGTCCAAGATTTGTACTAAATGCACCACTATGGTTGTTGCCCTGCCAAAGCCATGAACTTTTCTTGAACTAAAGCATCTAACTTCGAGTCCATCTCTTCCATCGTCTCTTCTCTTACTCTTTGGGTCACTCGGCATCGAATTCCTGCATCTCCTGATCATCCATGCTCCTACTCTTTCGAGTAGTACTACTCCGATCAGGATCTCCCTAAACAGCTGTAATCCCAACGCTATGCCCAACTGTTAACTCACGCCCATGACGGTTTTTCCTTTGTAGAACACGTGATATAGCATCATCCATCCAACCTGGAACAAACTCTCCTTCCTTTTCTTTCCTTTTCCACTCATCCTATGTCCAATAAAAAAAATCCATATGATTAGTAGAATACCTTCTAATAATATAACTATTTATATACGAGTAATTGAAAATACCCTAAAATTTAAAGAATGCTTACAATGGATTCTTTTATCTTTTGTGTTTCGTCATTAGGAAAGAAAAGATTTCCTTGCTTATCTTTTTTCGATCTTGCGAGAAGCCATGGCAAAGTTCATTCCGGCAAGGAGGAAACTACTGATGATGTAGAGGAGTTAACAGATGATGATGTAGAGGATGAAGGGATATACCCTTCGCATTGCCAAAAGGGAATCATCTCCGCATATGACTTCTGACCTAAAAAATGAGGATGCTTGTTGGAAGTCTGACACTTTCTTCCTCTTTCACTTTTAGCCTAATATGAAAACAAGTAACTAGTCAATATTCACAAAAATTAAATTGAAATGTAATTACATATGATTGTAACGTACATATTACATACCTTAAACTCACAAATTGCTTCCATATCTCTTCAGTGATAAAAGGATAAATCTTGTATGATTGCCTTGAATTGTTAGGCCCCTTCCTCGATTTTGTCATCCATCGACTTACCAATTTCGTCTTGAAATCTCTCCACCGCCTGTCACAAGTAGTTAAGATCTCTCGTTTATTCCTAGCATCCTATTGTATTCCAAATTCTCTCTTTAATGTTCAAAATGTACCAATAATACACGATTAGTGAATTCATTAAAAATGATCCCAATTAAATTAAAAAAATAACTTTTAAAATACATAGGTTACTTACTTTAACATTTTCCCATAAAGTATTTTTAGGCCTTTTGGAACATCATCCCAACTCTCATACAAGATAGAGACTTTGCTTCTACTGATTTCGCCGCAATGTGTCTTGTAATCTCCAGCATGAACCCCAACCGGGCGTATCAAATCATCCCACTAAAGTACTCTTTGGACCCCGGATTTGGAACGTATCCCTTTTGAATAACCTCTTGACTTGCTCACTTTTTTCTTCCAAGTATCTCCATCAGTAATCTCGGGCTCAGAACGTGGCTGCTGGTTTTCGTCCTCTCGCATCAAGCATTATGTCATCCTCCATCACTACACCGTAAGCAAATACAAATACCAACCAAAGACATGTTAGATTCATAAATTATGTACTATAAAATTATCTTAACAAAGCATATAGTGTAATTTAAGATTACAAACAATAGTACTTGTAATAATATTACATAAGTTACCTATTCATCATTCTTTTCTTTGATAACGTAAAAACCCTCATTATGGTCTCGACGAATGTAATTTGTGTCAAGATCTTTCCCTAATTTACTTGGAATGACTATTGACGGCCAGGGACTTCATTGAAGTGTGTATCGTATTCTTCTTCATCGTGTACATCATCAATTCTAAGTATTCACCCTTTTCCTTCAATGACAACATACCATTTTGAATAGCACAAACCAATCCATTCTTTAGATTTCCCACCCCACCACATTAAGGTATATCAATAAAGAAACTAGCACAACAATCCACAAATTCATAGTTCATATATGAAAATATAGTAACATAAAAAAATCCATCAATTCATATACTTTCCTAATCACAAAACCAAACCGTTCATTAGATTTCCCGACCTCTAATATAGTGTTTGTTCATAATTCAACATTATAGGGACAAATTAAACAAATCTACAAATCCAAACTCTCAAAGAAATATTAAATAATAAGAAATCTGAAAATAACAAAAGGAATGGTATATACTTGTGCTCTCAAGGAGCGGCGAAGACAAGCACAACGAGGTGTGCTAGAAGCACGGCAACCGACGAGCGAGAGGACATAAGGTGGCAGCTACAATACAATGTGAAGGAGAGGTAAAGTGAGAGGATGCAACACCGCTGAAAGGAAGTATTTAAAAAAAATAAGACTAACCACCGGAAACCGTCGCCTAATAACCGAGAGATATGAGTGCAAACCACCGGAAACCGCCGCCCAACAACCTAGAGAGATGAGCCAAGATTTAGAGTTGAGCCGAGTGCAGCGAAGAGAGAGAGCGAAGAAATGTGAGAAGAGATTTCTCCAGGTCGGCAAGAGAGGGAAGTGCTTCTGGTCGGTGGTGTTCACGGGGACGAGCGCGAAGAGTATGAGAGAGCAAAAAGATGTGATAGAGCGAAGAGATGTGAGTGAAGAGCGCGAAGTCGAAGTCGCCGGCGAAAGTCACCGGAAGTGTGGACGTGAGTGGTTATCGATCGTCGGAGTGAGGGAGAGTGATGAGTCACTGAGGAAAGAGTGGGAGAGTGGGAGAGTGGGAGATAGGTTAGGTTGTTAGGGTTTGAGAGGTACGTATTTTCAAGAAATACGCACCATCGAGCAAAAATTCCGAATCCAAAAGGCCGAATGATTTGCGTCGAATCCGTGTACCCATCGGCTCGAATCTTTGAGTTAAACATTTGCGTCGCACCATAGGGCCCAACGCTTGGATCAAAACCTTTGGATTAATCATTTGAAGCAAATCATGCTTAACTATGTCGCACCATAGGGCCCAACCGACGCAAATTGTTGGATCCAAAAACCCTTTGGCATTTATCATTTGTGTCGCATGCTCCTACCGAATCGACGCAAATTATCCTTCTAATCATTTGTTGTGGTTATTGGCATCGGATGTTAATTATGGTACAATGTAAATCGTCCTGTTCCAAAACATTTGCGTCATGTTTTCTTGTGTTCGACGCAAATAAGGAGACACAATTATCATTTTTCTACTAGTGGTGATTCCTACGAAAAAGAGTTAGTGTAAATTATTTCTCTATCCTTCTTTTTCCTTTATCCTTTCTTCTTGATTTTGCTTTCAGATAATTTTCATTCTCCTACCTTGTGTTTTATTCTATTTTGCTTTGGGACAAGTGAAGATCTAGCTTGGGGAGTTTGATGTATGGTTTATTGCTTGGTTTTTGATTAGTTTTTAGTGGGTTTTGTAGTAGTTTTATTTTGAGTTCGTTTAGGCTAATTTCCGAACTATTTTCTTTAATTTGTGCAATATTCCTCCTTGTACGTTTTTCTTTGGGTGTTTTGTTTGATTTCAGGAATAGAAGCATGCTTCGGGGACGTTTGCACAAACCCGGGGGTAAGAAATCGAAGAAAGGAGCTCAGAAGATGAGAAGAATGAAGCCGAGATTAACCCGAGGGCCCGGGTCACTTCGAAGAACACTCTCTCAAAACTGCTGCAAAGTCGACCCGCCCGAGTCGTGTGGGATTTTTCGGAAAATAAACTTTCTTTAATACTGGAGTACGGGGTTTTATTGTAATTATACTTAGCTTATTTTAACACTATATAGGACAAGTTTCTCTAATTTTTAGGGTAAGCTAATTTACATCTAATTAAGTGAGATTTATTTTGGTTTTAGCATTCAAACTTTAGAATCCTAGGAGAGAGAAAGTTGATGTTTGAAGCTTTTCAACTCCATTTTTAGATTTATGCAAGATTAAAAGTTGGTAATTTTTCATTTAATTCATTTCCTCTTTCTCTAACCTTGTTTATTTTATCCTTTGCTTGATTAGATCTTGTTTTTATTAGTTATTATTTTCCTTTTTTCTCTTTCCTCCATGGTTATGGTGATGAAGTTATTTCAAGCTTTGATTTGGTTTGTTGCCATGATTTGTGAGTAGTTCTCTACTAGGGAAAGGAATGTAGCCTTCATTTGTTCCTTAGATCCTAATCTAAGTTAGGGGGTTAATATTTGGGGTTTAGCTTGTTGATTAAGCTTGTTTGCTTTGGTTTGTTGGGTGATTGATCACCACTTAACTTGCATATTTGGAATCCCTAGTGAAGGATCGAGAGATGAAGTTAGGGATAGACTAAGCTTGATTGCTAGACTAGAATTTCCATAAAAATAGGCATTTTCTGGTTTAGATAACTTTGATTTATCATTTTGTTCTCTGATTTGGCTAGATTAGTTGCTCATGCCATGAAAATAAGTCATGAGTGACTAATTAAACTGCTCTAATTAGCTCAGGAGGTTAATTAGAGTTCCTAAGTGCATGATTTCCCCTTGTGATTTGGCAGGTGCGTTTGTCGTGTACACCTATCCAAAGATAAATTTCTCCTACTCTCTTTTACAATTAAATGTAGAAGGGAAGTAAGGTTTGTATCCACAGGGAAACAGGGACGAGTTTTATATTTAGCGGGATTCAATATCTAGATGACTCTAAGGACCGAGTAACCAATTCAGGGGGGTTTTCAAGTAGATTATAAACAAACTAAAATTAACTAGCAAATAAATAAAATGAGAAATCAATACGGAAAGATCTTGAATCCGATTAACATCCACTTCAATTTCATTATCGATCATTGAACCTCAACTCTAATTATTTCCATGATTACCTATTGTCGAGAACTAATCTCGTATTCTCCTTATTCTTAGTTGAATAGCACGATCAGCGTGACTATAAAACCCTAACTAAAGGATAACCTAGTCCGATCAGCGTCTAAGTTCAATCCAATAGCGGCAGAATAAACACGAGAGAACCAATAGACCCGCTAATGTCATACACGCGATAAACATTCAACAGTTGATTCAATTTCCCTAAGAAATAACCAAGACGATCTGCATCTAAGTTACTCCCTAGTTTGCTACCAATTGATAAAAGAATAAAACAATCCGATTCTATTCTTAAATCTAGCATTAGATTAATTACACAATCAAACTAGTAACATTCCTAGCATAATTATGGAATAATCATAAAGTATAATCATAGAAATTAAACCATAATCAAAGAAAATAGAAAGAGAGGAAAGATCTCACAATAATGCTTGAAGCTTCATGTTAATCTTCTTCAAGAACAGTTCAAGCTACAATCAGCATAGCAAAAGCCAATTCCATAATTGAAAATCTCTAAAACTAAAAAGAGAAGATAATAAGAGAAGAATGGAGTTTTGGAGACTCTCTCTCCTCAAGTGTGCTGTCCTCCTAGGTCTCCTCTCTAAAATATTAGGTTTTAGGAGGCTTTTAAACCCCGCACAAAACGTGGCCCCAAATCGACTTAATCGTCGCGAGTCGCGAGACTGATCGCGAGGTGCGACGAGCTCACTGACTTTCCGCACAAATTGGCTGGGCAAAGGGGGTCGCGAGTCGCGACGAATCTCGCGAGGTGCGAAGGCAGGGGGTCGCGAGTCGCGAGCTCCTTCGCGGGTCGCGAGCTACATGCGTGCTGGCTGTGCGCTGCTGGCGATGATGCTGGGATGTTGCGCTTGGCTTAGCCTCGCTGCTGGGGGCTCTGCTTGGCTTAGGCTTGCGGCGGTGCTTGGTTAGAACTTGTGGTGACCCTTGGCTAGTGCAACGATGTTGTGGAGTTGTTCCAACCACTCATGCTTCTAGGAGCTCGAAACTTACAACTTTAACAATAATTAAAGTACAAAATTCCGAACTTCCGCTAAGAGCTAAGTAAAACACAAATGTTAACAATTACAATCAAACCCCCTAGCAAAATGCACCCAAAACATCATAATAACATCGTATAAATTGAGCTTATCATGATTCCCCCATATGTTTTCCCCTTGATTTTGATGTTGGATTTTTGGATCATTTGATTGGTGATAATCCCTAATCCCCTAGTTTCCTTATCCTTAATTTATCTCCCTCATTTGTGTTGTTAATATGATTTGTCAATTTTCTAGATATCTTAGACTTTGGACGTAGTTCAATCCTTCAAAAACCCAAAAATAGATTTAGCTCATCATAATTAGTGAATTAATCCTTGCTTCCTTTTGGATTCGACCCTTTACTTGCCTTATATTGGGTAGTTTAGGTTATCTTTGACGTGTTTACAACGAGCGCGTTATTACCATATGATATACCCACACTCCCTTTTAATTTTAGCATATTCAAAAAGAGGCTCAGAAATATCAACACACGCACAAGCTCTATAAAATCTTATCTTATTTCTAAGTAAAGATCTTGCATCCAATTTGACAAGAGCACCAACATTTTTGGAAGCAATAAGACTAGCAAGACACAAAATTCAGCAACTCAATGGGGAATCTAGGAATGTGAACCTAGAGATCAACCCACTTAATCTCCTCTAAGTAGGGATCAAAATCAAGTTTCCAAGGTTGGATAACAAATAGTTTACCTTGTACATGCCATGGTCTTTCATACCAGGCTAAGAAAAGACCATTAGGGTTAGCAGAACACAGAAGAACCCAATGATTCCCCATTTCAAGATACTCTACATCGCCTTCAATGAATTTCCAATAAGATTTGGTTTTAGAAATAATAGGGCGAATATCTAAAGTATCACCAAGCATTTTCCCAACCGGACAAGACTTAGTTAAATCATCAATATCTTTCTGAACTTGAGAAAGTTCATCAAGAATCACGGACTAAGAATACACAATAGATATAGGGGGATCAACATCGGACCTGCACCGGGAGTAGGGATATTACCGGGGGTGAGAGAAGCACCATCCTTGATATTGGCACCATTAAGAGCATAGGAACCGAGAGCTCTTCCAACATCTACAGAGGGATTAGACAATATAGCATCTTTAAAAGTGGGATTATTGGCCATAAAAGAGCTAACATAAACTTGAGAACAAGACAATAGCAGAACTAAAGAGAGAAAATTGAGAAAAGGAATGGAGAAGAGTAAGATGAGGGGACTAACCCAACATGAGTATATATAGTACTTAGGGTTTCCATGAGCCAACTGCACTAGCACAAACCCATTGAGTTGAGAAGTGATACTTACCATAGCAAAAAATGCGAACTTTGTCCAATTTCTTCAAGAGATTAAGCTTAGCACGTCAATTACTGACACAAAGAAGGACACTAAGGCTATGTTTAGTTCACCTGAAATTTTCTGATCTGAACTTATCTGATCTGATCTGATCTGAACTTATTTTTTTCGATCGATCCGATTCGAACCGATCCGATCGATTCGAATCGATCTCGATCCGATCGATCCGATCCGAACTTATCTTTTAAAAAACATATTATTACTAATATTATTATTACTTTGTATTTCATTACTAGTATTACTATTACTATCATTTTATTACTATGCACAACTTTCAATAATAATAATAATAATAATAATAATAATAATAATAATAATAATAATAATATAAATAATATTATAATAATAATAACAATAATAACAATAATAATAATAATAATAATAATAATTATTATTATTATTATTATTATTATAGCATAATTAGTTTTTTTTTTGAAAAAGAGCACATTAGTATATGAACATACAATTAAAAATAAAAGACTAAGGACTCTTGGGTCCAATGGTATGACTTCTTACCTCCCACATGGGAGACCAATGTTCAAATCTTAGTGGAAGCATATATTTCAATATTGTTGTGGGTGGGGAAGGGGGTTGGGGCTTGTTGGGTCTTTAGGTGAGTGACCCCGTGCGAGGGCAACCTGCAGAAAATTCATCTTACCACGGGATTCCCAAAGGGGCCCAAAAAAATTAAAAATAAAAGAACACTCATGTTCAAGGTCCGTTAATAATAAAAGAACATATAATGATATTAAAAAAAGAACACATTTTTAAAATAAAAGATAGATGTTATTTTATATTGATGACATGTTTGTATTTAACTAACAACATGTTCTTTGTTATATCAATAAATTATTCTTTTTTATTATAAATAAACCTATAAATATATATAATCATATGATCTTGAACAAAATGGTTAAATATTCTTCTTATATCGTTGTCTTGTTCTATATAAACTTTATTTTTAAAGATAAGTTGAAATCCTTTGTAGGGAAAATTTTGAACGTGATGACAATACCATTAGGTTATCCCATGCTACTCATGTTTTATATAAACTAGTAATATATAATTTATATTATTCTACCAAAATTATTTTAAAAAATAAACATCATATACTATTGTCATGTTCTTTACATGTACAACATCAAAAAGAATATCACATATCAAAATTATTAATTAGAATAAATATAAAAAAGAACACTTACAAATGCCAAAAGAACATTCTTCTTCTTGAACACAAATAGCTTCAAATAGTGATATCAATGACATTTATAATAATTGCAACGACATTAATAATAATTACCAATACTAATAATTAATAAGTACAACAACGACAATAATAATAATCTTTTTGAACAAATGTACTAGTAACTAGTAATATTAATAGTAATAGTAATTGTATAAAGTAATATTAATAATAATAATAATAATAATAATAATAATAACAACAACAATAATAATAATTATTACAATAACAATAATATCATTAGTAATACTAATAATTATAATAATCATGATGATGATAATAATAATAATAATAATAATAATAATAATAATAATAATAAGTTTTAAAATATAAGCATAATCTGAACTTATCCGATCCGATTCGAACTTATCCGATCCGATTCGATCCGATTTGATCCGAACTTATCCGATTCGATCCGAACTTATTTTTTCGATCGATCGATCGATCGGTCCGATCCGATACGATATGATCTGATCTGAAATAAGCAAAAATAAGGTGAACTGAACATAGCCTAAACTCTCAGAGATAGAGAGACCACTCATAAGCACTCAGAAAACTCGCACTCCTCACTTTAACTCTCTGCAAAACAATAAATGAAGGAAGAGAACCAATCTCAAAAAAAACCCCAATTCGCCAAGAAAAAAGGAGGGAAACTCAATTACCTCTAATGAGAGAGGGATAATATTCTGATTAAAAACAAAAGTAGGCTGAAAATTAGGCATGAATCTAGAAATAGGTAACTTTAATTGAAAACTAACTCTACACCATAGGAGCGTAGGGGATTCATCATTGAAACTAGGGTAATTGAACTTGAAGGCCAAAACCAGAGTAATTATTTAGCTGGCAAGCAACATAATTAAGAAACACATTTAGGTTTTGCGAGTTCGAAAGGATAAATTTACCTTTTGAGGACTTTGGATTAATCAAAGAATTGGGGATTTGAAATTTTATTGGGATCCTAGGTTTCTTAGGCAAACGAAAGGGGGCATCTCCTTATTTCTCCTTCTCTTTCTCTTTCTCTTTCTAGTTTTCTCTCTCATCTTTTTTATTGGATGGAGTATTGGGTTACCTCTTGTTAGTTTACCTACTTCTTCTTTTTTTTCTGTTTTTTGTAATGGTCCCATCAAATGTTTATTATTATATTTACTTTCTCACTCTATTTTTCTTGGCCCACAACATTAACATCAATACAATATGCCAACAAATTAATACTTTCACTTTCCTTCTACGACCTTCATACCTATTTCTTCTAAAACTCTGTTCCTAAAGTAGTGAGTAAACCAATAAAAACTGGAAGGAGTAGTTATACGATCTATGAAATTTAGATGTTTTAGATGAATATGAGTATAACTTTTACATTAGAGACTGCTCGCCGAAGTATGTTTTCTTCTTTATATTTAACTTGCACATTAGAAGAGACAATATTACTTCTAAATGATTCATCACATGAATAGGAGTATAATACTATAGTAGGAGGAAGATTGGTGTCTAGTTTTATAATAATAACATATTGTATTGCACGGAATCAAAAGCTAGTTTATTTAACAATTGAAATGGTTTACTATTTTATAATCAGAAGCCTAACATAAGGAGTAAGAAACTTAACAACTTCACCCAAAAAATAGATTAGAACCTACTTTTTTTCATTTTCGTATCCGTAGCATGCTAGCATCAAAACAGTTAGAAAAATTTATACATATATATATATATATATGTACATATGTGTATATATATATTTATATACATGTGTATATATATATATACATATGTGTATATATATATTTATATACATATGTGTATATATATATATACATATGTGTATATATACATATATCTATATTTAATATGAGAAAATGGCAACTAATTTTGGATCTTTTGGCACTTTGCAACTTGATGTGCACACTCTCGTAGTTATATGCTTTACTAAGATGATTCAGCCAACACTTTATGAGTTCAAAATTCAAATAAGTTAATGAAAAAAAATCCCGGGTATGGCTAAACAACATACAATTTGTCACAAAACAAGACAATTTATCACCAAACAAGACAAGAAAATAATAAAACCCACATCAATAGAATAACCAAAAGGAAAATTTGTCAAAAACTACCTTTTATATATAAACAGTCTTAGTTTTAAAAATATAAAACTTGGCACGAAACTACCTTATATCAATCAATTTTTTTGTGAAATGAAATATATCGTCGAACTTCGCCCACAAAATTCTATTTTTAGGCATTGACTCACACGCGGACCTCAAGTGACCCACTTAACAACCCAATTTTTTTTATTTCCTCCAATATTTTCCCTTTTTTCCATTTACTCGCCTCTCTTTTGCATCTCTGAACCTCTTACTCTCGTAGAATTCGGGGGAGAAAAGAAAGAAATTAGAGAGTTAATTGGGTCATGTGGGATGCGCATGTGAGTCAAAGTTGAAGATGGAAATAAATGGCCGAAATACGACTATAAGTTTCAACTAAAAAAAGATATGAAAGGTAGTTTCATGCCAAATTTTATAAGGTAGCTAGTTTCTCACAAAAACTGACATTTAAAAGGTGGATTTTGACATTGTTTCCTTGCGAAAATCCCCTTTATCTCTACTGTGTTGCAAAAAACTTGTTTACTATGAGTACCCTTGAGGTTTGTGTAATTATCAAAATACCCCTCTTGTTTGGGAGATTTCTCATATACCCTTTCTATTGACGGAACACTACTATACGATAGGTAGCTGCATTGATTCTATTCTTTATACCCGTTATAGAAGTTAAATTAAACCCCAACTTAACATTATAACCCCCCATCTCTCTCTCTCCCTTCACCATCTCTTTGCTTTGTCCCTTTCAATTTTTCGAACCCTAAAATGTCTTCCTCTGCTACTTAAATTATTGCAAAAATTCTGAATCATCTCATCTACGAAGCAAGGAAATGCAGGAAGAAGATGGAATTTTGTGTGTCTGAATCAAGACACAATCCTAACAAACTGTATTACAAGTGTATATGTAACAGTCTGGATTTTTGGAACCAGCTTACAGAGGATTAAGCATAGTGGAAAGACTATAGTCGAGCTAATCCGGACTATTATCATCACACACACTGAATTATATCGAAGAGCGTGGAGCTCAAGTCCCATTTAAATAACTATGACAGCAATCCCTGAATTCTCAGACTCCTTGAATGAATAATATAATATATTTCTCTCTAAAATCCGACAGAGTTTCCTTTGAAAATAGGACAACCCAAATAACGAACAATTATAAAGTTCATCGTCCTCGCTTAGAAAACATAATATTGATTATAACTGATCTTCTAGCACATATTAGCCTGAACTTTAGAAAGATTAATTCACGGCTTCAACCTGAAGCATTTAGAATACTGCCACCTACAAAGTAACATGCCACATAAATGACAAAACAAAACATACACACACATCAGAAAATATGAGTACTAAATTCGTATATAAGATTAGTACATGATTTGGTGTCTTTTACTTGAAAACAACTCTTACACAATCAACATAATAAAAATAATCACATTTATCACAACACGCATATCATCAACTCTTGTTGAACCCATGGATGAAATATTTTTATCCAATTATTCCCTCTATACTATCTCATGATTCACAACACAGACAAATTTGACTCTCTTTATTCACAAAATCATTTTACAATATCATGATTTCTTATTGGAAATTTAAGTTTCGCAACTTAGGAATAATTAACATACTTTATTTCCTTTAATCGATTTCTTATCAAAATACGATAATGAAATAACTTTTCATAAAACCTTTGCTTGCAAATACTCTTTAAACACTTTTTTATACGTTTATAAAAAATCCCTTATCAGGATTTTAAATAGCGTAATAACATTCCATGAAATGATTCCTTATCGGGAATTCAATAATGAATTAACTTTCCATGAAACGACTACTTATTGGGAATCTAATAACAAAATAACTTTCCATGAAATGATTCCTTATCAGAATCTAACTGTAGACACAAAATCATGTCTCCCCATTGAGTACCCAATGATGAAACATACCGTCGTCCTAATTGGTCTGGTCCAAAGGAAGAGCAATCGAACAAGCTAAGCCCAAAAGCATTTTGAAAATATAAAGTCTATTTATCGGTTTATTACAATCCAATCAAATTTAAATTTCAATTAATTATTCTTGATAATTAATTGCATTTTTAATATTTTAATATTAATTATTCTTAATAATTAATTTTTAAATGATATTACGAAAATCAGATTTTCATTCCTAAAGATAGCTGATTTCGAATTTCAATGGATAGATTTTATCAAAGGATATAAAATATCTAAAAACAATAAAAAAATGGCCTGAAACAATTGCGCGTGACGCAAAGTTGTGCGTCTCGCGCACAGCTGTGCGTGTGGCGAAAAGCTATGCGTCTGGAGCACAGGCTGTGCGTCAAGCGCAAAGCTGTGCGCCAGACGCAAAGTTTCTATTTTATCTTTTCGCTCCGTTTTCCGTTCCTTTGCCCGTAAATACCTCGTTTCTTCTAACGACTTTTCATAATGCTTTCCTACGACTTCTACACATACTCTCCTATACTGAAACTCCTATTCAAACACTTAAACTCATATTCAAACACTCAAACTCACATTCAAACACATTCATACCTTTGGATTTCCTATTTTAAGCTTCAAGATTGCTCATCCTGAAGATCGTTGCATAAGACCTAGGCGACAAAGGTATAATTCCTGAAGGTAAATTCCAATTTAATTCTTTTTTTTACTAACAATTTACTTATCACAATGTTGATCTTGAAAGAATTAACGATCTCTTATACATTCTTCCCTAAATCTCTCTTTTTTATATTTGTTTTATTCTATATTATATATTCCTATGCATGATTGTATGTTTTGATGTTTTCATTACCTCACATGATTATTTTTGCTAATTAAAGACATAAAGAATTGTGCTAAAATTCAATTCATATAATTTGGATTGCTTTAATAACATGCCACCAAAAATTAGTCTTTTGTTTGTTTAATAAACCGGCATAGATTAATTATTAGATTGCGTTAAAATATTATGTGGTTGTTTAATTGCATAAAACTTGACATCAATAGATATTAAGTAGAGGTCATCAATAGATATTCGTACCCTGACCCCCGAACTCAATCTATTGTTCATTGACCATCAATGGAGTCATGACGGGAAAATCTACATTGGATAAGTCCCTTAGTTGTCCAAAGGTTTCCCAATATCCAATTAGGTTTATGAGTATTCCTTTAAAGGTTTGTTGGCGATTTCAAAACGTTTTCAATAAAACCTTTACAATGAGGTAGTCAAATACGCGCTCATCCAGAGTAGGCGAATAAAAACACGTCGCCTACACTAACAAAGAAATAAATTTCCATGAAATGATTCCTTATCGGGAATCTGACACTGAAATAACTTTCCATAAAACGATTACTTATCGAGAATCCAATAACGAAATAGCTTTTCTTAAAGAAAAACACATCAAGATTTTATCCATCTCAGAAACGCAGTTCATAATCAAAGTTGCGAATTCACTTTTATAGACATATAAAATGTGTCTCCCCATTTTACTACTCGATGATGACTAATACTTTCATTTGATTGGTTCGTATCAAAGAAGGAATAAAGAACGAGCAGTAAATTAATTATTTCAAGTTCATTCCACTTTTTAACCCATTTTCTAATCGTGTCTCCCCTTTTATTATCCAATGATGAAACATGTCGTCATCCTAATTGGTTCGGTCCAAAGAAAGAGCAATCCAACAAGCTAAGCCCAAAATCGTTTTAAGAATAGAAAGTCTCTTTATTTATTCCAAGCCCAGTTTTAAAAAGCTCAATTAAATATTCATGATAATTAATTACATTTTGAAAGCTCATTTTCGAAAAGCCCAATTAAAAAATCTCGATAATTAATTGCATTTTTAATAAATATTGATTATTCTTGTTAATTATTTTCTAAAAATTATTATGAAAATCAGATTTTTATTCCTTAAAATAACTGATTTCCGAATCTAAAAGATATTGTTTATCAAATTGAATCTTTTTAACAAACAAAATCTGGTTAGATCTACGGTTGCGACGTGCATCTAAATGTGTCAAGCGCATCAGGATGCGCGTGCGTAATATCGAGACAGTTAGCAAAACACATAAATGCAGAAACACCTGTGCTGACTTAGGTACCATGCGCAAAGCGCATGCTCCGTGCGCCAAGCGCACCAGTCTTTTTCTTTTCTGTGCGTGTTTCTTGGACTGGTTTTTCTAAAAATAAACACACTTTTCGAAGATTTTTGGGAACACTTTTCGAAGATTTTTGGGAACACTTTTCAAGAGAGTTTCACTCAGATTATCACATATAGACATTCAATACACTTCCATACGATTTTATACACTTACAAACATGCTTTGCTGCGACATTTACATACACCTTCATACTACAAATACTCTTTCTTCATCACTCCAAATACATCAAACACTTAAACTCCATTAATTCCATATCTCAAGCTTCAAGATTGATCCTCCTGCTGACTGTTATACAAGACCTAGGCGACATAGGTATAATTCCTCAAGATCAATTTCAATTTATTCCTTATTCTACTAAGAATATGCTTTTCATGATGTAGATCTTAAAGGAACTCATGTTTATTTGTATATTCTTCTCTAAATCTCTAATCTTTCTTTTTCTCTCTATTTCTATACATTAATATATTCATATGCATGCCAACATGTTTATCGCTTTCATCACTACACATGTTTATTTTTGCTAATAAAGACGTAAATAAATGTTCCTAGTAATTTTGATTGCTTAAATAACATGTCACTAAAAATTAGTCTTATGTGTTTAACAAACTAACATAGATAATTTTTAGAATGCATTAAAAAATTGCTTGGTTAATTATTTGCATAAAACTAGACGTGAATAGTATTAAGTAGAGGCCAACAATGGGGGAATTTGATTCCTGATCATATTTGTACCCTCACTCCCGAACTCAATCTTTAGTTCATTGACCAATTATGAAACCATGATGGGGAAATATACATTGGATAAGTTCTTTAGTTGTCCCTAAGATTTTCCAATATCCAATTAGGATTATGAGTCTTCATTTAAAGATTTGTTGGAGACTTCTTTTTCAAAACGAATTTCAAAGTTAAAATCTTTACAATGAGGTAGTCAAATGTGCATTCATCCCGCGTAGGAAATAAAAACACGCTTACAATTTGGCGACTTTACTGGGAAGGATTCAAACTTTAATTTTAATGCGTGGGTGAAACTAAAAAAATACGAACCATTACTTGTTTTATGCCTTTAAATGACATTATAATTTTGCATGTGCATGGCTATTCTTCAGAGCCACTATAAGTTCTATTTTCCTTGCCTTATTATGTGTGAGGCCTAGGGTTGTTCATAATGATCTGATCCGATGGATCCGGTCCTCGATCCGGTCAATCTGATCCAAAAATCGGATATCTGATTTGATTTTTTAAGTTTCAGATATTTCGGATTGGATATCCAAAAACAATCGGATCAGATACTGATCACTATTTTTTTTTGTTTTCGGATATCCGAAATATCTGTTTTTTTTAAATAAAAAAAAATCAAAAACAACTAATGAACTAAATCTAATGGTTTAACTCTTAATAAGGAAATTTCTCAGCCTAACGCCGCACCTCTCTCATCTATGTTCTCTCTCCACACTCCAGTCCACTCCACAATCCACACTTACTAGTTGCCACCACCAACCGGCGACCACTTTGCGATGGTGCCTGGCCCACTGCGACGACCCAACTCACTTCTTCTTCCTTGCTCTGCGAATGAAATGCATGTTATTGGATGTTGAGGCTGACCTACTGTTGGTCTTGTTGGATGTTGAACTGTTGAGTCAGAATACTCCTTATTACTTGGTCAACCAACCCCATATTTTGCAGACTTGGCCAACTAATAACATGTCAAAGCCATTAATTTTTGTGTTTTCTACGAAGTCAAAGGTTTGTAACTTGTCGAACAAAAATACTCTTCTTTAACGCTGCCAAGAAAATCCTAAAAGGCTAAAAGTAAAACAGAGTAAAATGGAGGAATCGACCACTTAAAATTTTCGGATATTCGGTTATCCGATCCAAAAATTTCGAATATCCGATTTTTTCGGATCGGATTCGGATCACTGTTTTGCCAATCCGAAATTTTCGGATATCCAAAATTTCGGATCGGATCGGATAGTCCGAAATGAACATCCCTAGTGAGGCCAACCCTAGGGGGTTTGCGCTTTGTCCCTCCACAAAGTTTCCTGAGCGATAGTGTTGGATCTTAGTCATAATTATAAGCAAACCTTGGCATTGCTCTCTTGTTCCTCACTGGAGTGCGTCTTACACGTAGCCATATTTTTAAGCAAAGATATGAAGCGTGGGATCAATCTCTTACTCATTGGCCCTTTTCAACCTAAACTAAATCTGACCATAATATCAAACATAGATCTTGAATTTAGGTGGGAACAACAAACTTTTTTTTTCCTATCAGACATTATTGATTTTTTATCTCCTATGTCCAACATGCTTTCCCCTCATACTCCCCTAAAAATAGGCTAGAAACATCGATAAACGACTGTAATATTTAGCTTTGGGGCAACGAGCTCCGAAATTGTAATTAGAGATTTATATTTTTTTATAATCTATTTTCCGCTGCATTTTCAGAAATTTAGTTTTTAATTTAAGTATATTTTATATTACTTTGTTTATATTTCCAAATGTCTTGCGTTTCATCGTGGCGGTAACGCCTCTAAGTTCCTTCAAGGTAAAGTGAATTTGGGGGTGTTACAGTTTATTGCTTTCATCACTACACATGCTTATTATTGTTTATTACAAGACCTAAATAAATGTCCTAATGCTTAATTAGATAATATGGACAATTGATTTAGGATCCCAGTTATTTGATTGCTTAATGAACATGTCACTAAAAATTAGTCTTTTATGAGTTTAATGAAATGACCTAGACTAATATATTATTATTTTTAGGGTGTGAAATCGATTATTTCGTTATTTATGTGCATAAAACTCGAATATGAATCGTATTAAGTAGAGGGCAACAATGGGCGAATTGGATTCCTGATCATATTTGTGCCTTCACCTTTGAACTATATCTTTGGTAATTTGGTTCATTAACTAATTACGAAGTTATGACCGATAAATCTACATTGCATAAGTCCCTAAATTGTCCCTATGGTTTTCCAATTATCCAATTAGATTTACGATTCCTCCTTTAAATACTTGTTAGTGACTTCTTTTCCAAAACAAAAACCTTGACAATGTGGTAGTCCAATATGCGCTCATCCCAGGAAAGTGGCGGGCGTGGATGTGTCGTTGTGCACCGCACCCGGCCAAAGATAAAATTTCTCCTACTCTCTTTTACACTAAGCAAGTATAATGGAAGTAGGGGTCGTATCCACAGGGAAACAGGGACGAGTTTAATACTTAGCGGGATTCAATACCTAGATTAAGCTAAGGGCCGAGAAACCTAATAACAAAGGGGGGTTTCAAGTAGATTTACTAACAAACTAAAACTAACTAGCATATAAATAAAATGAGAAATCAATATGGAAAGATCTTGAATCCGATTAACATCCACTTCAATTCATTATCGATCCTTGAACCTCCACTCTAATTATTTCCATAATTATCTATTGTCGAGAACTAATCTCACATTCTCCTTATTCTTAGTTGAATAGCACGATCAGCGTGACTATAAAACCCTAACTAAAGGATAACCTAGTCCGATCTGCGTCTAAGTTCAATCCAATAGCAGCAATAAACACAGAGAACCAATAGACCTGCTAATGTCATACACGCGATAAACATTCAACAATTGATTCAATTTCCCTAAAAAATAACCAAGACAATCTGCATCTAAGTTACTCCCTAGTTTGCTACCAATTGATAAAAGAATAAAACAATCCGATTCTATTCTTAAATCTAGCATTAGATTAATTACACAATCAAACTAGTAACGTTCCTAGCATAATTATGCAATAATCATAAAGTATAATCATAGAAATTAAACCATAATCAAAGAAAATAGAAAGAGAGGAAAGATCTCACAATAACGGTTGAAGCTTCATGTTAATCTCGTTCAAGAACAGTTCAAGTTACAATCAGATAGCATAAACTAAATCCAACATTGAAATCCCTAAAAACTAAACTAGGAAATGAAAACTAAAACTAGAAAATGAAAAACAAAGAAATGGAAAACAAAGAAATGGAAAACAAAGAGGAAAGAAGAAGGAAAGATGGAAAGAGGAGCATGAAGAAGGAAAGATGAAGACAGGAGTATCCTCTCTCTCTCCTCAAACTTGCTGCTCCAACCCCTACATTTCAGCTCCCCTCTTCGTCCCCTCTTCGTCCTCCCTTTCAAAATAGGTTTTGGGATGCTTTTAAACCCCGCACAAAACGTGGCCGCTGAACCGACTAAAGCATCGCGAGTCGCGACACTGATCGCGAGTCGCGAAGAGATCACTGCCTTCCCGCACAAAATGGATGGGGCAAAGTGGTCGCGAGTCGCGACGTAGCTCGCGAGGTGCGAGGGCAGGGATCGCGAGTCACGAGCTACTTCGCGAGTCGCGATGCTGCTGGGCAGGCTCTCGTGCCTGCTTGGCAGGCATGCGAAGCTGCTGTGCTGCCGAGCTGCTGGGCTTGCTGCCGGGCGATGCTGCCGAGCTTGCTAGACATGCGGTGCTTGGGCTTGCGATGCTGGGCATGCTTGCGATGCGGCTGGTGGAGCTTGGTTGTGGCGGAGCTTGGTTGGTGAGACGATGTTGTGGAACCATTCATGCTTCCAAGAGCTCGGAACTTACAACTTTAACAATAATTAAAATATAAAATTCCGAACTTCCGCTAAGGTCGATTTATATGCAAACATTAACAATTCCGAATAAATCCCTTAGCAAAGTGTACCTAAAATACCACAAAAACATCGTATAACTTGAGCGTATCAAATACCCCCACACTTAAACTTTACTCGACCTCGAGTAAACTCAAAAATGAGAAATACCAATTAAATCATCGCCCAAGCTATCGACACCAACCTACACTCCCCATCAACTACATCATCATCATCACATCTTAACAAAATACGCTCAAAACCTAAACGTGAGGGATGATGATTCCCCCACACTTAGATTCAAGCTCACCTGAAATATACAAAGACGCGACAACAATAATAACCAGCAACACCAACAAGAATCAAAATGCCAGCTCACGACACACTAAACTATCAGCTCTCCCAAACCTCAAAAGATGACCTACTACTACAACAACTAACTTAAAATAGCAAGCCATGGAACAAAGACAAAAAGGGATAAATTCCATGCTTACTCCCAAAAACAAACAATCAACCAAAAGAATGTGAAAGCCAAAACTAATCTTCACAAAATCAAGGATGAATTCACCAACCATACCCGAAAACACTTTCCACCTTATGACACCATCTCCGGCAAATGAGTTTTCAAAGTATATAATTCTCTCTTAATCTCTCATTTTGCCTAGGAGCCCTTTCGGGTTTTCATCCTAGCTTCTCACATTTTTTTCATCTCTCTTCTTTTTCCGGCTCACAAAACTCACCCGCTCAACTAGCTCTTTTTTTGCATAGGCCGCCCTTTCGGGTTTTCTACCTATCCGAGCCCCTAATTTTGCCCGAGTCGCCCGCCCTTGCGGGTTTTCAACTCAGCGGGATTCACTTCATCATTATTTTTTTTTAATATTTTTTTATTTTTCATTTTATTTTTCATTTTTTTTTTCAAATTGAAAGTAATAAACACAACATAGATACATGAGAATGAGAACATAGATACATGAGAATGAGAATACCCTCCCCCCTACTTAAACTACACATTGTCCTCAATGTGACGACAATTAGAAGAAAAAGTAAACTGAAAATGGGGGGAAAGAATCGAAAATCGGGTAAATCGAAGATCGAATGCTCAAAACTCATGACAAACAATCCGTCAAACTCAAATTTCTTAATAACACCAACGCAAATCTCATAACTCAACTCACAATCCTCTCCCTCGAATCACTCAAACAAATGACAAATTCAAATTTTTAAATTTTTGAGATTTGCACCTAGCTTAAGAGATCGAAAAGATTCATTAACAATCTCAACCCTCTAGTTGTACCAACTCCTAGCTATTGAACTCCTCCCAACGGGTTTTCTTTTGTGGATTTTGGTTCCAAGTGGATTAAGATTGGTTGTGGATCTTTTTAGTGGGTGGGCGGTGGGTGAAAGAAAATTTGTTGTGGTGGTGGAAATTTGATGAGAAATAAAGGAAAAGAAAGAAAATAAGAGGGGTCTCGGGTTGCCTCCCAAGAAGCGCTGTTGTTTAAAGTCGTTAGCTCGACTTAGTACCTTAAGCTTAATCATTGGGCTTGTGCTCCATGTGTGACAATGGTGGTTCCATGTCAATCTCCACTTCAAGTACCTGCAAAATTGATTGAGAAGGACTCTTGCAATGCATCGTTAATACCTAGCTTACTACAACATGGTTGAGCATATAACATCAGATTATATCCAAAACCTAGCATTAAGTCAACAACAAACATCAACTAGTAGTACTCCTAGCTAATCCAAGTCATGACCATTAATATAATTATTTAAAGCTAGATAATAACCAAGATATAGAGTAAATCTTACAATAAACCGTCAAAAGCTTCAATCAACCATTCCCAAGAGAGTTTAAGCAACAAGTTCCATGCTTCTTGTCCAAAATACAAAAGTGAAATACATAGAGCTCAATGGAAGATGAAAACTAGAAACTAAAACAAAAAGGGAATTCTTTATATGAGTGGCCAACCAAAAACAAAGAGCACAAGCAATACCATCCAAAAATCACGCTAAATACAAACAAGTAACACCGTTTCCCCGGCAACGGCGCCAAAATTTGGCGGGCGCGGATGTGTCGTTGTGCACCGCACCCCGTCAAAGATAAAATTTCTCCTACTCTCTTTTACACTAAGCAAGTATAATGGAAGTAGGGGTCGTATCCACAGGGAAACAGGGACGAGTTTAATACTTAGCGGGATTCAATACCTAGATTAAGCTAAGGGCCGAGAAACCTAATAACAAAGGGGGGTTTCAAGTAGATTTACTAACAAACTAAAACTAACTAGCATATAAATAAAATGAGAAATCAATATGGAAAGATCTTGAATCCGATTAACATCCACTTCAATTCATTATCGATCCTTGAACCTCCACTCTAATTATTTCCATAATTATCTATTGTCAAGAACTAATCTCGCATTCTCCTTATTCTTAGTTGAATAGCACGATCAGCGTGACTATAAAACCCTAACTAAAGGATAACCTAGTCCGATCTTGCGTCTAAGTTCAATCCAATAGCAAAGCAATAAACACAAGAGAACCAATAGACTCCGCTAATGTCATACACGCGATAAACATTCAACAGTTGATTCAATTTCCCTAAGAAATAACCAAGACGATCTGCATCTAAGTTACTCCCTAGTTTGCTACCAATTGATAAAAGAATAAAACAATCCGATTCTATTCTTAAATCTAGCATTAGATTAATTACACAATCAAACTAGTAACGTTCCTAGCATAATTATGCAATAATCATAAAGTATAATCATAGAAATTAAACCATAATCAAAGAAAATAGAAAGAGAGGAAAGATCTCACAATAACGGTTGAAGCTTCATGTTAATCTCGTTCAAGAACAGTTCAAGCTACAATCCGATAGCATAAACTAAATCCAACATTGAAATCCCTAAAAACTAAACTAGGAAATGAAAACTAAAACTAGAAAATGAAAAACAAAGAAATGGAAAACAAAGAAATGGAAAACAAAGAGGAAAGAAGAAGGAAAGATGGAAAGAGGAGCATGAAGAAGGAAAGATGAAGACAGGAGTATCCTCTCTCTCTCCTCAAACTTGCTGCTCCAACCCCTACATTTCAGCTCTCCTCTTCGTCCCCTCTTCGTCCTCCCTTTCAAAATAGGTTTTGGGATGCTTTTAAACCCCGCACAAAACGTGGCCGCTAAACCGACTAAAGCATCGGGAGTCGCGACACTGATCGCGAGTCGCGAAGAGATCACTGCCTTCCCGCACAAAATGGCTGGGGCAAAGTGGTCGCGAGTCGCGACGTAGCTCGCGAGGTGCGAGGGCAGGGATCGCGAGTCGCGAGCTACTTCGCGAGTCGCGATGCTGCTGGGCAGGCTCTCGTGCCCGCAGCGTGCGTGCGAAGCCTTGTCGTGCCGCCGAGCTACCGGGCTTCTTCGCCGGGCGATGCTGCCGAGCTTGCTAGGCATGCGATGCTTGGGCTTGCGATGCTGGGCATGCTTGCGATGCGGCTGGTGGAGCTTGGTTGTGGCGGAGCTTGGTTGGTGAGACGATGTTGTGGAACCATTCATGCTTCCAAGAGCTCGGAACTTACAACTTTAACAATAATTAAAATATAAAATTCCGAACTTCCGCTAAGTTCGATTTATATGCAAACATTAACAATTCCGAATAAATCCCTTAGCAAAGTGTACCTAAAATACCACAAAAACATCGTATAACTTGAGCGTATCAAATACCCCCACACTTGAACTTTACTCGACCTCGAGTAAACTCAAAAATGAGAAATACCAATTAAATCATCGCCCAAGCTATCGACACCAACCTACACTCCCCATCAACTACATCATCATCATCACATCTTAACAAAATACGCTCAAAACCTAAACGTAAGGGATGATGATTCCCCCACACTTAGATTCAAGCTCACCTGAAATATACAAAGACGCGACAACAATAATAACCAGCAACACCAACAAGAATCAAAATGCCAGCTCACGACACACTAAACTATCAGCTCTCCCAAACCTCAAAAGATGACCTACTACTACAACAACTAACTTAAAATAGCAAGCCATGGAACAAAGACAAAAAGGGATAAATTCCATGCTTACTCCCAAAAACAAACAATCAACCAAAAGAATGTGAAAGCCAAAACTAATCTTCACAAAATCAAGGATGAATTCACCAACCATACCCGAAAACACTTTCCACCTTATGACACCATCTCCGGCAAATGAGTTTTCAAAGTATATAATTCTCTCTTAATCTCTCATTTTGCCTAGGAGCCCTTTCGGGTTTTCATCCTAGCTTCTCACATTTTTTTCATCTCTCTTCTTTTTCCGGCTCACAAAACTCACCCGCTCAACTAGCTCTTTTTTTGCATAGGCCGCCCTTTCGGGTTTTCTACCTATCCGAGCCCCTAATTTTGCCCGAGTCGCCCGCCCTTGCGGGTTTTCAACTCAGCGGGATTCACTTCATCATCATTTTTTTTAAATATTTTTTTATTTTTCATTTTATTTTTCATTTTTTTTTTCAAATTGAAAGTAATAAACACAACATTGATACATGAGAATGAGAACATAGATACATGAGAATGAGAATACCCTCCCCCCTACTTAAACTACACATTGTCCTCAATGTGACGACAATTAGAAGAAAAAGTAAACTGAAAATGGGGGGAAAGAATCGAAAATCGGGTAAATCGAAGATCGAATGCTCAAAACTCATGACAAACAATCCGTCAAACTCAAATTTCTTAATAACAACAACGCAAATCTCATAACTCAACTCACAATCCTCTCCCTCGAATCACTCAAACAAATGACAAATTCAAATTTTTAAATTTTTGAGATTTGCACCTAGCTTAAGAGATCGAAAAGATTCATTAACAATCTCAACCCTCTAGTTGTACCAACTCCTAGCTATTGAACTCCTCCCAACGGGTTTTCTTTTGTGGACTTTGGTTCCAAGTGGATTAAGATTGGTTGTGGATCTTTTTAGTGGGTGGGCGATGGGTGAAAGAAAATTTGTTGTGGTGGTGGAAATTTGATGAGAAATAAAGGAAAAGAAAGAAAATAAGAGGGGTCTCGGGTTGCCTCCCAAGAAGCGCTGTTGTTTAAAGTCGTTAGCTCGACTTAGTACCTTAAGCTTAATCATTGGGCTTGTGCTCCATGTGTGACAATGGTGGTTCCATGTCAATCTCCACTTCAAGTACCTGCAAAATTGATTGAGAAGGACTCTTGTAATGCATCGTTAATACCTAGCTTACTACAACATGGTTGAGCATATAACATCAGATTATATCCAAAACCTAGCATTAAGTCAACAACAAACATCAACTAGTAGTACTCCTAGCTAATCCAAGTCATGACCATTTATATAATTATTTAAAGCTAGACAATAACCAAGATATAGAGTAAATCTTACAATAAACCGTCAAAAGCTTCAATCAACCATTCCCAAGAGAGTTTAAGCAACAAGTTCCATGCTTCTTGTCCAAAATACAAAAGTGAAATACATAGAGCTCAATGGAAGATGAAAACTAGAAACTAAAACAAAAAGGGAATTCTTTATATGAGTGGCCAACCAAAAACAAAGAGCACAAGCAATACCATCCAAAAATCACGCTAAATACAAACAAGTAACACCGTTTCCCCGGCAACGGCGCGAAAATTTGGCGGGCGTGGATGTGTCGTTGTGCACCGCACCCGGCCAAAGATAAAATTTCTCCTACTCTCTTTTACACTAAGCAAGTATAATGGAAGTAGGGGTCGTATCCACAGGGAAACAGGGACGAGTTTAATACTTAGCGGGATTCAAAACCTAGATTAAGCTAAGGGCCGAGAAACCTAATAACAAAGGGGGGTTTCAAGTAGATTTACTAACAAACTAAAACTAACTAGCATATAAATAAAATGAGAAATCAATATGGAAAGATCTTGAATCCGATTAACATCCACTTCAATTCATTATCGATCCTTGAACCTCCACTCTAATTATTTCCATAATTATCTATTGTCGAGAACTAATCTCGCATTCTCCTTATTCTTAGTTGAATAGCACGATCAGCGTGACTATAAAACCCTAACTAAAGGATAACCTAGTCCGATCTGCGTCTAAGTTCAATCCAATAGCAGCAATAAACACAGAGAACCAATAGACCTGCTAATGTCATACACGCGATAAACATTCAACAGTTGATTCAATTTCCCTAAGAAATAACCAAGACGATCTGCATCTAAGTTACTCCCTAGTTTGCTACCAATTGATAAAAGAATAAAACAATCCGATTCTATTCTTAAATCTAGCATTAGATTAATTACACAATCAAACTAGTAACGTTCCTAGCATAATTATGCAATAATCATAAAGTATAATCATAGAAATTAAACCATAATCAAAGAAAATAGAAAGAGAGGAAAGATCTCACAATAACGGTTGAAGCTTCATGTTAATCTCGTTCAAGAACAGTTCAAGCTACAATCCGATAGCATAAACTAAATCCAACATTGAAATCCCTAAAAACTAAACTAGGAAATGAAAACTAAAACTAGAAAATGAAAAACAAAGAAATGGAAAACAAAGAAATGGAAAACAAAGAGGAAAGAAGAAGGAAAGATGGAAAGAGGAGCATGAAGAAGGAAAGATGAAGACAGGAGTATCCTCTCTCTCTCCTCAAACTTGCTGCTCCAACCCCTACATTTCAGCTCTCCTCTTCGTCCCCTCTTCGTCCTCCCTTTCAAAATAGGTTTTGGGATGCTTTTAAACCCCGCACAAAACGTGGCCGCTGAACCGACTAAAGCATCGGGAGTCGCGACACTGATCGTGAGTCGCGAAGAGATCACTGCCTTCCCGCACAAAATGGCTGGGGCAAAGTGGTCGCGAGTCGCGACGTAGCTCGCGAGGTGCGAGGGCAGGGCTCGCGAGTCGCGAGCTACTTCGCGAGTCGCGATGCTTGCTCGGGCGAGCTCTCGTGCCCGCTAGCGGGCGTGCGTGGCTCTTGTCTTGCCGCCGAGCTACCGGGCTTCTTCTTAGGGCGATGCTGCCGAGCTTGCTAGGCATGCGATGCTTGGGCTTGCGATGCTGGGCATGCTTGCGATGCGGCTGGTGGAGCTTGGTTGTGGCGGAGCTTGGTTGGTGAGACGATGTTGTGGAACCATTCATGCTTCCAAGAGCTCGGAACTTACAACTTTAACAATAATTAAAATATAAAATTCCGAACTTCCGCTAAGGTCGATTTATATGCAAACATTAACAATTCCGAATAAATCCCTTAGCAAAGTGTACCTAAAATACCACAAAAACATCGTATAACTTGAGCGTATCAAATACCCCCACACTTGAACTTTACTCGACCTCGAGTAAACTCAAAAATGAGAAATACCAATTAAATCATCGCCCAAGCTATCGACACCAACCTACACTCCCCATCAACTACATCATCATCATCACATCTTAACAAAATACGCTCAAAACCTAAACGTAAGGGATGATGATTCCCCCACACTTAGAATCAAGCTCACCTGAAATATACAAAGACGCGACAACAATAATAACCAGCAACACCAACAAGAATCAAAATGCCAGCTCACGACACACTAAACTATCAGCTCTCCCAAACCTCAAAAGATGACCTACTACTACAACAACTAACTTAAAATAGCAAGCCATGGAACAAAGACAAAAAGGGATAAATTCCATGCTTACTCCCAAAAACAAACAATCAACCAAAAGAATGTGAAAGCCAAAACTAATCTTCATAAAATCAAGGATGAATTCACCAACCATACCCGAAAACGCTTTCCACCTTATGACACCATCTCCGGCAAATGAGTTTTCAAAGTATATAATTCTCTCTTAATCTCTCATTTTGCCTAGGAGCCCTTTCGGGTTTTCATCCTAGCTTCTGACATTTTTTTCATCTCTCTTCTTTTTCCGGCTCACAAAACTCACCCGCTCAACTAGCTCTTTTTTTGCATAGGCCGCCCTTTCGGGTTTTCTACCTATCCGAGCCCCCAATTTTGCCCGAGTCGCCCGCCCTTGCAGTTCCAACCTAATGTCAATATCTATATATGATTTAGTACTATGGTCAGGTTTTGGTTAGGCTTAAAAACGGTTCATGACTAAGAGATTGATCCCACGCTTCGTATCTTGCTTAAAAAATGGTCACGTGTAGGACGCATTCCAGTCTCTTGTCAGTAACAAGCGAGCGATGCCATAGTTGGGTAGGTTTGCTTATGATTAAGATCCAACACTATTGTTGAGGAAGCGTTTTGGAAGGACAAAGCGCAAACACCCCGAGGATAGCCCTGTGCATTGAACATGCGCTAGTAGGGCAAGGACAAGACCTTATGGTAGCTCTAACAGATAGTTGTGCAAATGTATGTAATGTCATCTAAAAGCATAAAAATAGCATGAATCGTATTTTTCAAGTTTCACCCACTCATCACAAAGATAAATTTTGCATCCTTCCAGTGAATTGTAGGCATATTTTTATTGCCTACGAGGTGTGAGTGCGAATTTGACTACCTAATCGTAAAGATTTTATTTTGAAATTTGGTTTGAAAAGGAAGTCGTCAACAAGTCTATGAAGGAACACTCATTAACCTAATTGAATATTTTTAGGAAACTATAGGGACATCTTAGGGACTTATCCATTGTAGATTCCCCGTCATTACTTCAAAATTGGTTAATGAACCAAAAATTGTGTTCGGGGGTGAGGGTACGAATACGATCATGAATCGAATTCGCTCATTATTGGCCTCTACTAAATACGATTCATATTCTAATTCGTCCATTATTTATGCTATTAAATAACATATTTTCAAGCACCTTAAAAAGTTAATCTATGTTGGTTCATTAAATACAAAAGACTAATTTGGGTGGGATGCTCATTAGGCAATTAAATTACTTAGTTCATAAATCATTTTTGCAAAATAACTTATGAGGTCTGAGAACATTTATTTAGATCTTGATTAGCAAAAATAAACATATGAGGGTGATGTAATCATTAAATACAGTGGCAATCATGAATATATATAACAAAGAAAAAGAGGTTAGGAGAAGAATATACAAAAGCATGAATTAATTTAAGATCTACAATATGAAAACTCATTTGTAACTTAAAGTAATTAAATTGGAATTGAAAGATTAAGGACCCTTAGGAATATACCGATGTCGCCTTGGTCTGTGGGAGTAACGATCTTCTGGAGGAGCAATCTTGGAGCTTAAAAACAAAATTAATGTGTATTGAAGGATGTATGAGTGTTTGAAATATTTCGGAGGAATATATGTGAAGTGTGTGAGATGAAACCTTAATTTGAAATCGTACCAAAAATTGAATAGAACGAGGCCTATTCATAGCGAAATAAGAAAAATGAGATAACATTTGAGACTACGCAAGCGCTCAAACCTGATGCGCTTGATGCATAGACGTTGCGCGACACACAATAACATTGCATCGTGCGCACAATAGTGCACAGATGCATCCTGCTGAGCGTTTCCTTATTTTACTGAATGTCCAAAGGTAGCACGTGCGGTTGTGCGCACCATTGGTGCGTGGATGCAAAATCGCAAATCAGGTTGTGTTTTATTTGTTATCTTAAATTGAAAGATTCTTTTTATCCCTTGTTAAGTATTATCATTGAAATCCTGAAATCATCTTTGTAAAAGATAAAATCTTATTTTCATAATATCCTTTAATTTAGAAAATATTTATTAAGAATAATTATAAATACAATTAATTATCGAAAAAAATTAAATTGAACTTTTAAAATTGGGCTTAGAGCCTTTATGTTGATGCTTAGTGTTTTGATGATGACAAACAAACTTGTATCTAATAGTTTTAATTTGTGTGAAGGTTAAGTTCCAGAGCTGGAATAAATTCCCGAGAGGAAAAGTTTACATTATGAGTACCTAAGAGTGGAACTGGAGTTCCAGAGTTGGAAGTGCAACCAAGTTCCAGAGTTGGAATGTATCTTGAAGAAGTCAATCGAAACACAAGTCCAAGTCATAAGTTGATAAAGAAGAATCAATTCAAGTGCGAGTTCCAAAAGCAAGTTCCTGTGAAGGTTACCAAGTTTCAACGGGGATTTATCAACATTTGTTGGAATCAAAGTTGAAGCGTCAAAGTTGAATCTTCTATGTGTGAAGACTTGAATACCAAAATAAATATGAGTTTAATTTTAATATTTATGTAAGTGTTTATATTGCTAAGGATAGTATTATTGAACATCATGAACTAATTAAGTAGGACTAATTTATTAAAGTAATTTTCAGAAAATATTTATGAAAAATATTTTTGGATATTAATTTTTTGATTATTCTGCAAGAAAACTATTTTATCGCATTTCCTAGATTTACTTTAATAATGCTTTCGAAGTTTTGTTAAACGTGTGGTTTGTTAGGAGTGTTATCCAAGTTTCTCTAAGAAACTCACTGCTACTGCCTAGGTTTAGGCACATTAGCAATTAATGGATAGAAACTTGATCAAAGCTCTTAAGAAAGTTTTCCCTATAAATAAAAGGAGGAATTCTACCAAACAAAAAGCAAAGAATATGTACAAAAATAAAATTGAGCTAAAAAGTTAGAAGTCATATGTTCTTAGTTACTTCCTACAGTTCCGAATATTGTACTTAGCGTCTAAACACTAGAATTTTTATTTCATATAAAGAGTTGTGAGTTGGGAAAGAGTTGTGGGAACTCTTGAGAGACATATAGTTAAGTCTAGAGTATATAGAGAGAGAATAGCACTGTGATTGTGGGGATCCTAGTGGGGAAGAGTTGGAGTTTCAAGTGGAACTTGCGAGAGAGTTAGAGTTCGGAGTAGAACTTACGAGAGTTGGAATTCCTAGTGAAACTTGCGTTTGTAATAGGTTGTAACAAAGGACGTACCCTATTATAGTAAAGAGTTCAAATCCGGAAGAGGTCGTGGTTTTTCTTCTTGTATTGAGACAAGAAGTTCCCACGTAAAAATCTCTCTTGCATTCTCGTTCCTTTAATATTTCTAGCTTAATTCCGCAAAAAGTATCTACTCATTTCCATATAAGCAACAACTATAATTCACTCCCCTCTCATAGTGTTGCATCTAGTCTAATATTTGGTATTAGAGTTGGAATTCAATCAAAACAAATAATGCTGTTGAGATAAGTACCTGGAACATGATGAACGCACAAGAGAGACTCGAAGAGGGATACTCTACTCAGAGACCCCAAATGGTCAATGGCAAATTTTACTCTTATTGAAAGAATTGCATAGAGATATTCATCAAGGCAGATAATCAACAAGTGTGGCATGTGATCGAGGTTGGAGATTTTGAGGTAACAAAAACCAACGCACAAACGAGGTGATTCCTAAACTAGTTTCTGAATATGACAAAGAGGATTTTGAAAAAATGAAAACTAATGCCATGGTCGTGAAGCTCCTTCACTTGTGGGCTCAGACCCCATGAACATCATTGCGTCATGGGATGTAAGAATACCAAACAAATATGGGAACTTCTTCAAGTTACCCATGAAGGAACTAATTAATGAAGTAAAACGCTCAAAGATTGATCTCTTAATTAATGTCTAAGTATGAACGCTTTGAGATGAGTCCTAAGGAAACCATCCAGGATATATTTACAAGGTTTACTAACATTACTAATGATTTGATTTCCCTTAGAAGAGAAATTCCTATTAATGAACAAGTTAGAAAGGTTCTAAGAAGCCTTCCACAAGATGAAAGATGGAGAGCCAATATGACTGCTCTTCAAGAAGCGAAGTATTTCACCAAGTTTAACATCGAGCAGCTTGCATGATCTCTCATGACTCATGAACTACATCTTGGAACTAACGTTAATGAAAGATCTAGGACAAAGGACTTGCCATTAGAGTAAATGATGATGATGAGCCAGAACCTGATGAAGAGGAAGTTGTCATGCTTGTGAGAAGATCCAATGAGTTCTACAACAATAGGAATGGAAAAGGTAGGAACTTTAGCAAGAGGCCTTCAAGTTCCAAACCTGATCTAAGCGGCTTCAAGTGTGAAAGTGTTGATCATGTCATTCGAGAATATCCTCAATAGGAAACTAACAATGGAAAAGGCAAAGCTAGGGTTCTAAACAAAGATAGATCTGATAAAGGTACCTTTGCCAAACGGATTACCGAAAAGCTATGATAGCTGCTTGGGTAGAATTGATTCCGAAGAAAAAGTAGAGAAACTTCAACCGAATGAAGAAATATCTAATGTATGCCTCATGGCCAAAGCATATGATGAACCTAAATCTTCAAAAGTGGAAAATCCAGTAGTTCTTCACGATTTAACTAATGGTAAATTAATAGACTTGCTAGTTGAAACTTTTAATGATTTTAAAAAGCTAAGTGTTAAGGGAACAAAGTGATAAGGCTCTTATTGTTTGTAAATATCACATAACTTATCTTAAAGGAGTTAGATTAGATGTTCAAGGAAGATTTTTCGATCTTATGGATAACAATGCAGCTTTAAAAGAGACCTTTGAAATAGTAAAGACAAAAACATTCTTTTAAAAGTGGAACTAAGTCAATAAAAGTTATTTAACTTGAGTCATGGAGAGTTTAGCTCAAAATTTTAGGTATGAGGTATGAGTTTGGATTGGTTAAAACCCATACCTAATGTTTGTTTTGCAAAATTACAATTTTAAAACCATACCTGTAACACCCCAGTTTTTATTTTGGAATATTATTAACATTTATTTCAATGAAAGTAAATTATTATTATTATTTTTTTAAGCTCATTTCATATTTAATATCATTATAGGAATTAATTTTAAAGGAAAAAAAATAAACTTTTATGAACTTAGTGGGTTAAGATTAGTTAATGGTTTAAGTATTACTACTAGTAATAATAAGAAAGGTTATATATCTATAGATTATTAGATTTATTTGTAAAGAGGGAAGGAGTAATTTATGTAAAAAAAAAAGGGGAAAGGGAAAACTAAAACAAAAAGAAGAGAGAGCAAAATATCAGACATACATCACGTTACTTCTTCACCTCCATCTCTATCTCTATCTCCATCCCCTTCTCTCAAGTTCCTTCAACCTTCATCTTCACAAAACTCCATCACCTTCAACCTCTCAAGTTTTCTTCATCAATAATCTTCGATAGTAGTGGGTAAGTTGTAATCTGAATTTAAATTCAGTTTTCTCAAAGTTTATGAAGTTAGGGTTTTTAGATTGAAATTGAATTGGGGGTTTTTGATTATGAGTGTTGGGTGTAGCTTGATTGAATGGAATTTTGCATATTAATAATAAGTTTAACAACAAGAATTGTAACTCGTAGGAATTATAGGTCAGATTCGTAATTTGTATTTTTCGATAGTTTATGAGCGTTTTTAGCCAAAATACAATTTCACAAAAGTTGTTCGTATCAAAATTTCACCCAAGATAAGCTCAAGAAACATTTCATTTTGAGTTCATAGGAGAAAGTTATGACTATTTTAAGTTTCTGCTGAAAGTAAATATAATGCATGTTTATTTTCATGTGGAATTAGTTGGGGTAAGACTCTAGACTTTCATATATATATTTTGAAATGAGATTTTGGGTATTCAAATATACATTATAAATCTTAATGTAGATTTTATATAAACACAGAGAGAGTGTTATTATTGTTAGTATTAGTTAGTTATGTCATTTGAAGTAAGAGGTTGATATTTTATAAAGTCATATTTAATCAAAGCTCATTAACCAGTTGAGCCAAGTCTATTATTACTTATTGGATACATATATGTTTATATTGTAGATTTCGGCTTCATTGAGGAGTCGTACTGATTAAGATAATCACTTTACTGTGCGTTTCAAAAAGGTAAGATTCTTATTGAAACTTTCTATAGCTATGAGAAAAGTTTTAAAAGGTATGTATCTCATTTTGGTTAAGATTGGTTTGAATGGGAAGAAGTTCTTCCAAGGTAGAAAGTTTGGTTTCCGAACCACAGATACAAGGAGTTACAATAGGTTTTGTGTTTTCAAGTTGTTGAGATTGCCTATGTGGTATCTCGAAGAAATAATTTCGTGATTTCAAAATGGTTGAGATTACCTGAGTAGTATCTCAAGGAAAATGGAACTTTGTCGGGTTGTCTCGACATTGGATATTAGTTGGGGGGCACGTTGATCAGTGCCTCGGACTTAGATCTTCTGCTACGATTTGGCCGTTTGTGGGGTGTGCACACTAGGGGTCTTTGTCTATAAGTTATCTGGAGGGCCTAGCTAGCCCAAAGGCAAGGAAAGTTTGTTCCATTCCATAGATTTTATAACTCTCTCTTTGTGAAGATAAATGAAAGAAAGGATTTGTTTTAAGGAAAAGAAAGAAATGATTTGATTTTTAAAGGAATACAAGAAAAGGTTTTATAAAACTTGCTACTTATTATTTTGATTCAAAAGAAGATGATTTGTAGGATATATTATTATCCTACCTGCATATATATTTGGCTTTACAGTATGAATCTTGCTCAACCAGTTTGGCTGATACTACATGCCTGATATGTGCAGGTACATGAAGATCTTACAGGTTGGGTGTGGGGTGTGGGGTGTGGGGTGTGGGCTGAGAGCAACGTTCCACCAACTTTTGCTAGTTAAAGTTATAGTAGTTCTTTATCCGCTGCACTATATACGTATATATATTATTATTTTGGGACTTAAGGTTGTAAATATTAATTCACTTAAACCTTTACTTGTCTGGACTATAATAGTTTAGTTAAGTTTTGCTTTGACTTGGATTCAGTATGTCATCCTTAACGGTTATTCTCGCAATAACCGTGGAATAACACTTTTGGAATTTCGGGTAATTATGCATGGATGTATTGGCTTTTGAGCTGGATGAGGATTATTGAGAATTTGGATTGCTGGTTTGATGAAGGAAGTTATAATTGGACGCGAGTCCTAAATTAAATTTTAGGCAGTCCATATTTCAGACGGAGCTCTGCCGATTTTTTTGTAGAATTTTAATATTATTTAGTTTAGATTGTAACTCGAAATTCAGGGGTGTTATAGTTGGTATCAGAGCCTAGGTCTATAAATGACATGATTAAGATAAAAATGATAACAAATTAAAAAAAATTACCAAGCCGCATTGAGATAGTGAGATGGGTTATACACGTGGAGTGTATATGTTGTTTTATTTGCTTGTTTATGCTAAACGTGTGATAGTTTCTTTTAGCGTGATACAAGGGAAAGTTCTTTAATGTCAATCAAGAGTTATATTCTTTCGTTATCGGGCTAAGTCCTTTTATCCTGTGTAGTGCTGAGAAGATGGATATACGTGATCGGACTAAGCCATCAAAGATGAAATCTTTGATGCGCCAAATGGCTGAGTCCAATAAAGCCATGAGTGAGGTTGTTCAGTTGCTCGCTGAAGCACGAGCTGCTACTAGTACATGCAAAGTAGCTATGACTGAAGTTGCTGCTGTCCATAAAGCAATTGATGGGAAGAAGCCGCCCAAGTACGATGGAAAAGGCGACCCACTGAAGATGGAAAATTGGATCAGAGAGTTTGACAAGATCATCTTCGTCATTCCTTAGGTCCCTGAAGAGATGAGAGTTGATTCTGCAGCCTACCATCTCATCGAAGATGCTGATATTTGGTGGACCAACAACCGATATAATTTGACCACTAAGATCACATATGACGAGGATGGTAATGAAGAGGTGGAAACAAAGGAATTTGGCTGGAAGGAGTTTAAGAAGGCGCTACATGCCCAGTTCTTCCCACCTCATAAGAAGAAAAGGAAGAGATTAGAATTTGAGAAGTTTGAGCAAGGAGATATGTCAGTTCAAGACTTCTACACTAAATTCTTAGAGTTGTCTCATTTCGTACCTGAATTGGTTCCAAACGAGCAAGAAAGAGCTCATAGGTTTGAGGAAAAACTTAATCTGAAACTTCTTAGCAACATGGGAGTTGGTGACTTCGCGACTTTGAACGAGGTTTATACTCGTGCCAGCAATGCTGAGAGAATTGAGGAGAGAAGGAAAGCTTCGGAAAAGATGAAAGCTCCTGCAAAGGAAGTTACCGAACAATTGGATAAGGGTAATAATTTCAACCAGAATAGGAGCAGAAATTTTGATAATCGGGGTCCTAGGGGTAACTTCGGTAAAGGGGGCCCAAGTCAACGAGGCCTCCGGGAGTGTTAAGACTTCATTTCAATCCCGTGGTCAACCCAAGGGTCAATCTCAATTTCGGACCTCGGGACACGTTCGTCGTTATTACTGCAAAAGATGTGATAACTACCATCCGGGGAGAGATTGTGAAGGCAATAAGGTGACATATAACTACTGCAACAAAGAGGGACACGGAGTTTATGAGTGTTTCTCTAATCCGGGACTGCGAAGGTTGGTCGCAATTATGAGGTGTTGAGGAGACCTACGGTTAGTACAACTAATAATCGGCCGGCTACTTCTACTCCGGGCACTACGGCTCCAAGACTTACTGTTGGGACGGCTAATGTTGCTCATGTTAAAAGAGGTGCGAGAAGAAGAATATGGGCAACCTCAATCACCGAAACAAGCGGATGTGGATAATGACCACAATAATGCAATGATTCGCTACTTTCTCTATCCATTCTATACCGCTTATGTGCTATTCGATTCGGGTGCATCACATTCATTCATATCAGAAACTTTTATAAAAAGGCTAAACTTGGAGAATGTTACACCTTGTGAGGCCGATATTTCTATTCCTTTTGGCCTAAGTGTGACGTGTAATAGGATGTACTTAGATGTCCTTGTAGCTTATGGTGAAACTACTTTATTTGCTGATTTAATAGTTTTTCCTTTGAAAGATTTTGATGTAATATTAGGGATGGATTGGTTGGAAAAGTACAAAGCCAAGATAGATTGTCAGAAACAGGAAGTCACAATAGAAAGTCATAAGGGTTCCCATGTGCTTTATAGTCGTCGTCCTATGAAGATCATTTCCGCCCTTACAGTGAAGTCTTATCTGAGAAAGGGATGCCCTATGTACCTTTGTCATATTCATGATACGAGCAAGGAAAGACCAGAGCTTGGAGATGTCCCAGTTGTGAACGAGTATCAAGATGTGTTTCCAGACGATATTCTTAATATGCCTCCGAAGCGTGAGGTTGAGTTCAACATTGATTTGGTACCTGGAATGGGACCTATATCCAAGCCACCTTATCGGATGGCGCCTGTTGAGATGAGAGAGTTGAAAACTCAGTTAGAGAAAGTGTTGGATAAGGGTTATATTTGGCCTAGCGTGTCTCCTTGGGGTGCACCAGTTTTATTCGTAAAAAAAAAAGATGGTACCCTGCGATTATGCATTGATTATAGAGAACTCAATAATGTCACTGTAAAAAACAAGTATCCATTGCCAAGGATAGATGATTTGTTTGATCAGTTGGCAGGTGCAGGAGTGTTTTCTAAGATCGACTTGCGATCGGGTTATCATCAGCTTCGCATTGCCGACAAAGATATTCCAAAGACATCTTTTCGTACCCGTTATGGACACTATGAGTTTACAGTTATGCCCTTTGGGTTGACTAACGCTCGAACGGTGTTCATGGACTTGATGAACAGGGTATTTAGAGCTTATTTGGCTAAATTTGTAGTTGTGTTTATTGACGATATATTGATTTACTCGAAGAATGTGAGTGAACATGAAGAGCACCTTCGTGCTATCTTGCAAATGTTGAGAGAGAATCAGTTGTATGCAAAATTTTCCAAGTGTGAATTTTGGCTCGAGAAAGTTGCTTTTCTGGGTCATATCATTTCTAAGGAGGGAGTCTTAGTTGATCCGTCCAAAATTCAAGCAGTTTCTAAATGGTCCACTCCGAAGAATGTGACAGAAGTTCGCAGCTTTCTTGGTCTAGCTGGCTATTATAGAAGATTTGTGAAGGATTTTTCAAAGATAGCTCGTCCATTGACCAGTTTGATGAAGAAGTCTACTAAGTATGAGTGGAATGATGATTACGAGAAGGCTTTTTAGGCGTTAAAAGAGCGTCTTACTACAAGTCCGGTCTTAACTCTACCTGATTGGGATCAAGGCTACGAGGTGTATACAGATGCTTCGAGAAACGGTCTTGGATGTGTGCTTATGCAGAATCGGAAGGTTGTAGCTTATGCTTCCAGACAATTAAAAGTTCATGAGATGAACTACCCCACTCATGATCTTAAATTGTCAGCAGTTATCTTCGCGCCGAAGATTTGGCGTCACTATTTGCTTGGCACTTCATTTAGAATATTTTCGATCATAAGAGTCTCGAAGTACATTTTCACGCAGAAGGAGTTGAATATGAGACAAAGAAGGTGGTTAGAGCTAATTAAGGATTATGACATGGAGATTCAATACCATGAAGGCAAGGCCAATGTTGTTGCGGATGCACTTAGCAGAAAAAGTATATCACTAGCTTGGTTTGCTTAGAGATGACTTTCAGAATATCGGCGTGCAACTTGTTCAAGTTGGGGCTCAGCTTAGCTCCCTTACACTACCCCCATATGTATATGATGAGATTAAGGAAAACCAAGCTAGTGATATACTTTTGAAGACAAGGACAGATGACGCTCGAGATACTGAGGACGCTTACTTCAAGATCCATGTAGATGGTAGTCTTCGCTATAAAGGTAGGTGGTGTGTCCCCGACATCCTTGACCTAAAGAAGAAGATCTTTGATGAATCTCATATGACTCCATATTCGGTACGTCCAGGAGGTGACAAGTTATATAAGGATCTCAAATTCACCTTTTGGTGGCCTCACATGAAAAAACAGATTGCCGAGTATGTTTCCAAGTGCTTGACTTGTCAAAAGGTCAAGTTTGAACACAAGAGACCCCAAGGCGAGATCCAACCCTTGGAGATCCCAGAGTGGAAGTGGGACTCGATTTCCATGGACTTTATCTCTGGACTTCCGAGAACGCCGAATGGTAATAACATGATTTGGGTCATTGTGGACCGCCTCACCAAGTCTGCTCACTTTATACCGATGAAAGATACATGGAAACACCAAAAGCTAGCAGATGCCTACAGGAAGAATGTATTGCGATTACATGGTGTGCTGAAAGATATTATTTCTGATAGAGATAGTAGATTCTTATCTAACTTCTGGCAGAAGCTTCAGGAAGCTTTAGGAACACAATTGAAAATGAGTACCGCTTTTCATCCTGCTATGGATGGTAAGACAGAACGGACAATCCAGACACTTGAGGACATGTTAAGGGCGTGTGCCTTAGATTTACAAGGCTCGTGGGAAGATAGGCTTGACTTGATAGAGTTCTCATATAATAACATCTATCATTCTTCAATTGGGATGGCCCCATATGAAGCCTTGTATGGTCGAAAGTGTCGTAGTCCTCTTTGTTGGAATGACATTAGTGAAGCTTGTGTTCTTGGTCCTGAGATGATCCAGGAAACTGTGGGACAGGTGAAATTGATACAACAGAAAATAAAAGCATCACAAGATAGACAGAAAAGTTATGCTGATAAATACCGACGACATGCGGAGTTTGAAGTCGGTGAGAAAGTCCTCCTGAAAGTCTCTCCTATGAAGGGAGTGATGCGGTTCGGGATGAAGGGCAAGTTAAACCCTAAGTTTATTGGACCGTATGAGATTCTGGAGAGGGTAGGAGAAGTTGCTTATAAATTGGCATTGCCTCCGGAGATTGCTCGAGTTCATAATGTGTTTCACATCTCTCAGATGCGCCGGTACATTAGTGACCCTTCACATGTACTGAAACCCGAGGAATTACATTTAGAGGATAACTTGTCATATATTGAGATTCCAGTGAAGATTCTTGATAGTAAAGTTCGAGCAACTCGGAATGGGGAAGTTAAACTGGTGAAAGTATTGTGGTCGAATCACAAGGATGATGAGCTTAGTTGGGAATATGAGGATGTGATGCGCGCTCAATATCCCCACTTATTCCAATAGGTACCCTTTCAGTTACGAGGACGTAACTAATCTTTTAGGGAGGGTGGAATTAGTATGATTCCATTTCTTAGTATTTAAAGACATGTTTTGACTTGTATTAAGTGTTTGTTTCTACTTGAAAATTAGTGGCATGTTGAAAGTATGCTAGTGCTATAGTTTATGTGGAAGTTTGATGATATATATAGGAATTATCTTTCTTACTTTAATAATAGATAGTTGGTTAAACATACAAAGTTAATGAGCTAAACTTTTGAAAAGTGATAGGATTTTCTCTATGAGTTTAAGAATAGTTTCAAGTTTCGAGGACGAACCTTATTTTAAGGGGGGTAGATTGTAACACCACAGTTTTTATTTTGGAATATGATTAATATTTATTTCATTGAAAGTAAATTATTATTATTTTTTTAAGCTCATTTCATATTAAATATCTTTATAGGAATTAATTTTAAAGGAAGAAAAAGGTTATGAACTTAGTGGGTTAAGATTTGTTAATGGTTTAAGTATTACTACTAGTAATAATAATAAAGGTTATATATCTATAGATTATTAGATTTATTTGTAAAGAGGGAAGGAGTATTTTTTGTAAAAAAATAGGGGAAAGGGAAAACTAAAACAAAAAGAAGAGAGAGCAACATATCAGACATACATCACGTTACTTCTTCACCTCCATCTCTATCTCTATCTCTATCCCCTTCTCTCAAGTTCCTTCAACCTTCATCTTCACAAAACTCCATCACCTTCAACCTCTCAAGTTTTCTTCATCAATAATCTTCCATAGTAGTGGGTAAGTTGTAATCTGAATTTAAATTCAGTTTTCTCAAAGTTTATGAAGTTAGGGTTTTTAGATTGAAATTAAATTGGGGTTTTTTGATTATGAGTGTTGGATGTAGCTTGATTGAATGGAATTTTGCATATTAATAATAAGTTTAACAACAAGAATTGTAACTCGTAGGAATTACAGGTCAGATTCGTAATTTGTGTTTTTCGAAAGTTTATGAGCATTTTTAGCCAAATTACTGTTTCAAAAAAGTTGTTCGTATCGAAATTTCACCCAACATAGGCTTAAGAAACGTTTCATTTGGAGTTCATAGGAGAAAGTTATCCCTATTTTAAGTTTAAGCTGAAAGTAAATATAATGCATGTTTATTTTCATGTGGAATTAGTTGGGGTAAGACTCTAGACTTTCATATATATATATTTTGAAATGAGATTTTGAGTATTTAAATATACATTATAAATCTTAATGTAGATTTTATATAAACTAAGAGAGAGTGTTATTATTGTTAGTATTAGTTAGTTATATCATTTGAAGTAAGAGGTTGATATTTTATAAAGTCATATTTAATCAAAGCTCATTAACCAGTTCAGCCAAGTCTATTATTACTTATTGGATACATATATGTTTATATTATAGATTTCGGCTTCATTGATGAGTCGTACTGATTTAGATAATCACTTTACTATGCGTTTCGAAAAGGTAAGATTCTTATTGAAACTTTCTATAGCTATGAGAAAAGTTTTAAAAGGTATGTATCTCATTTTGGTTAAGATTGGTTTGAATGGGAAGAAGTTTTTCCAAGGTAGAAAGTTTGGTTTCCAAACCACAGATACAAGGAGTTACAATAGGTTTTGTGTTTTCAAGTTGTTGAGATTGCCTATGTGGTATCTCGAAGAAATAATTTCGTGATTTCAAAATGGTTGAGATTACCTGAGTAGTATCTCAAGGAAAATGGAACTTTGTCGGGTTGTCTCGACATTGCATATTAGTTGGAGGGCACGTTGATCAGTGCCTCGGACTTAGATCTTCTGCTACGGTTTGGCCGTTTGTGGGGTGTGCACACTAGGGGTCTTTGTCTATAAGTTATCCGGAGGGCCTAGCTAGCCCAAAGGCAAGGAAAGTTTATTCCATTCCATAGATTTTGTAACTCTCTCTTTGTGAAGACAAATGAAAGAAAGGATTTGTTTTAAGGAATAGAAAGAAAGGATTTGATTGATAAAGGAATACAAGAAAAGGTTTTATAAAGCTTGCTACTTATCATTTTGATTCAAAAGAAGATGATTTGTAGGATATATTATTATCCTACCTGCATATATGTTTGGCTTTACAGTATGAATCTTGCTCAGCCAGTTTGGCTGATACTACATGCCTGATATGTGCAGGTACATGAAGATCTTACAGGTTGGGTGTGGGATGTGGGCTGAGAGCAACGTTCCACCAACTTTTGCTAGTTAAAGTTATAGTAGTTCTTTATCCGCTGCACTATATACGTATATATATTATCATTTTGGGACTTAAGGTTGTAAATATTAATTCACTTAAACCTTTACTTGTCTGGACTGTAATAGTTTAGTTCAGTTTTGCTTTGACTTGGATTCAGTATGTCATCCTTAACGGTTATTCTCGCAATAACCGTGGAATAACACTTTTGGAATTTTGGGTAATTATGCATGGATGTATTGGCTTTTGAGCTGGATGAGGATTATTGAGAATTTGGATTGCTGGTTTGATGAAAGAAGTTTATAATTGGATGCGAGTCCTAAATTAAATTTTAGGCAGTCCATATTTCAGACGGAGCTCTGCCGATTTTTCTGTAGAATTTTAATATTATTTAGTTTAGATAGTAACTCGAAATTCAGGGGTGTTATAATACCTCAAACCTCCAAGGTATGGGTTTTAGAAACCCAAGGGGGGAAGGTGGGTTTGAGTGATTCCAAACATTAATGTATTAGATAAAAGAGATAATGTCCATTCCCAAGAAAAAAACAAACATGTGGTATTAGGAATCAAGTTCCACACCCATACCACCCTGGTTTGATTCCTAATTCCAAACCCATACCCGTTTGTAAACCAAATGCCCCCTAAGTCTCTTGAAATTAATATGGGAATTTTTACACTAACTTAAAGAGGCTAAATAGCGATGTTATCACTGCAAAGGATCAAAAAATGAAATTGGAACAGGAACTCGCCTTGGCGAAAGCTAAGAAAAAGTCAGTTCCTTTAAAAAGTCCTAGCTGGATCCTAAATCTACAAACTAAAAGAACTTAAGGTCTAGGTTTTTTACACAAGAAGTCTGGAAAGAAAAACAAGTATGTAAACTTACCTAGTGTTAAAACTTGTACTTATTGTTGTAGTGGACATCAGAAAGATGACTTGTGTTCCAAGAAAAAGGAACAAATTATTAACAACATAACTATGGCTAAGAATGTTTGGGTAAAGAAAATTGATCTTGTTGTAGAAAGGAACCCGAGGAAACTAGGGTTCCTACAACTAACTAGTAGTTGTTTTAGCAGGTCCTAGTGAGGGGAAACATCATATGGTACTTGGATAGTGGTTGTCGAAGCACATGACAGGAGAAAAATCTATGTTTCTCTCACTAGAGACCTATGATGGAGGAACTCTAACCTTTGGAGATAACAAGAAAGGCGATATTATCGCCATTGGAATAGCAGGAAGGTCAAGTTCCCATGCTATAGATAACGTGTTCCTAGTTGATGGTTTGCTACACAATCTCTTAAGTATATCACAATTTTGTGATAAAGGTAACTTTGTAAGCTTTATGTCTAATAAATGCAAAATCATCAAGAATCACAATGGAGAAGTTATTTTGGAAGGAACTAGAAAAGGGAACACATATACAGTGGATCTCAATTCAGTTCCTAGGAACAATCTAACTTGCCTAAGTGTCATTGAGGATGATCCACTTCTCTGGCATAAGAGATTTACACATGCTAGCCTTTTCACTACTTGACAAACTTTGATCTAAAGATTTAGCAAAGGGACTTCCTTCTATCAAGTTTCAAAACCATAAAGTTTGTGAAGTATGCACGAAAGAAAAACGTGTTAGGAACTCTTTTACGCAAAATAAAAATGTGAGCACCACAATGCCATTGGAACTCATCCGATCCATATGGATTTGTATGGCCCTATGAGATTTCAAAGTCGAAGTGGAAAGAGGTATGTCTTGGTGATAGTTAATGATTTTTCTAGATTTACTTGGGTAATTTCTTAGTTTCTAAAGATGAAAAGTTTGACGAGTTTGTTAATTTTGCTAAGAAGATTCAAAGAACCACTATACTTCATCTCATTCACATAAGGGTAGCATGGAAAGGAATTTGAAAATTTCAAGTTTGATGATTACTGCAAGGAACATGAAATGGATCACAACTTTTCTGCACCAAGGACCCCTCAACAAAATGGTGTAGTAAAAAGGAAGAACCAGACTTTGGAAGACATGGCAAGGATCATGTTGATTGTCAGTTCCTTACCTAAGAAATTCTAGGCAGAAGTAGTAAACACAGCATGCTATATAACCAATAGAGTGATGATTAGGGCCTTTCTAAACAAGATTCCTTATAAATTACTCACAGGAACCAAGCCCGGCATCTCCTATTTCAGCACTTTTGGCAATAAGTGTTTCATTCACAATAATGGCAAAAGGAATTTAGGTAAGTTCGATGAAAGAAGTGATGAGACAGTGTTCTTGGGGTATGCATCTGATAGCAAAGCATACAAAGTTTATAACAAGAGATTAATGTGTGTAAAAGAAAGTGTACACATAATCTTTGATGAAACTAGCATTATTGAAAGTGTACAGGATTGAGAAGATTTCAAAATTGGACTAACTAAATTTTCAGAATAAGATAATAAACGGAAATTCTCAGTGGTAGCCTTCAACTTTGGCTTTTTATCATTGGTAGCCAAAAAAAAGTTTGATTATCAGAAATAGCCTTGAGGTTTTGGCTATACTTGAAAATGTAGCATTAACAACGATTTTTCGTTAAAAACAATTGTTGAAAGGGTTATTTTTGAACTAAGTATGGTTCCATAAGCTAGAATGATATGAGTTTCCTTTATAAAATCTATTTTGTCTTCGTGTCTTATTAAAAACTTATTTCACTCGATTTTACAAAAGATATGAACAAAAGAAAGTTTGTCAAGGACAAGTTATGTTATTTTGGATACTAGAGACCTTAATTACGATGAAAACAACCTTCTTAACAATTGTTTATGGCAGAAAATGGTTGTTAATACCACATTTTCAAGTATAGCCAAAACCTCAAGTCTATTTCTAATAATCAAACTTTTTTTTGGCTACCAATGATAAAAAGCCAAAGTTGAAGACTACCACTGAGAATTTCCCGATAATAAAATCATAACATCAAAGCAGATCAAGGATGAAAGGAATGAAGATCAAGAAGAAATTATTGGAGTTCCAGTCCGAGTTCTAGAGAAACCTCAAGTAAATCCTCAACAACTAGAAACTTGAACACGGAGCAAGAAGCAAATGTTGAAGGGGAACAAGGAACTTTGCCAGCAGCTGTAATAGCCTCACTTTTTAAGCCGAGATTATTTTGATAAACGAAATCTATTAACGTACTAATTAGTACGTAATCTGTTGTGCTTTTCGAGGAACAAAAAATTATGAAATTATGTGAATGCGGATATTATGTGTTACTATGTGATAAGTAAGATGAATTATAAGTTAATATAATTTATGTATGAATTAGGTTAAGAACGTTGAGTATCATTTTGGAATTTTGAGATTTCGAACTATTATCAGTTTTGTGTTTAAGATACTCTATAATTATGATTTAAGGGCTAATTGAGAAAAAATATCTTCATTAAGGTATAAGATATATTTTGAGGATTTATTTCAAGTATAAATAAATATTAGAGCTTACTTAAAACATGGACTAAGGGTTAGGTAAAACTAGGAAATTCTAGAATACTCCTAAGGTGAGAAATGACTATTTTGCCCTTGTTACTTAAGCAAAAATTATGAAATAAACCTTGCCCATTATCCTACATATAACAAGTGAGGAGGATAATTTTTCATTCAGCCAAATATAACAAGAAACCTTGCAAACAAGACCCATCTCTCTTCCTCCCTCAACACACCAGAACGCGCGTCTTTTGCCCCCTCTCCTTTGGCTTCATTTATGCTCAATTTCTTCACTGGATTACTGCACGCAATTCCTTTCCCAGGCTCCCCAAGTCGTCCTCCATACTGGGAAAGTATCAAATTTGAAGTTCTAGGTCAATAGCATCAAAGGAAACCAAGAAAGGTAAGGCGTGGCTTAGTTATTGCAACTATGAGGTTATAAGGTTATAAGCTTGATTACTTTGGGTTAATTACTAAATTACTAAGGGCCTGTTCGTTATTGTTTTTTGTTTTCAGTTTTCAGTTTTTTTGAAAACTAAAAACAATAAACAGGAAACCAGAAAAAGTAGTTTTCACTTTTTAGTTGTCAGTTTTCAAAATCATCATGTTTCTAATAAGTTTGACCAATTTTTTATCCATTATAGGACACATATCATATGACTTTTAAATACATAAAACCAAAAAACTGAAAACCACAGTGATACCGAACGAGCCCTAAGCTATGCATGTTGTGTTTAAGGTATTAGGAGGTTGATGGAGGAAGGCTAAGTGTGTGTAAAGAAGATTTAGTTTCTAAACATCCGATTAAGGTACACAAGGACCACCCCTTAAAACTCTACTCATTTAGTTTTTGTGTGTAGCAAATTATTTGTGGAAACTATGTGGATTTCCGAATATATGTTGTGATACAAACTTATTGATTTATATGTATTGTAAGTGACTATTTTTAAAGTATTACATGCGAATTTTTGCTGATGATTTTCGAGTTACAAATTGTTGCATGTCAAGTTACCCTAAATCAGTTGAAACTTGTTATTACCTTATTTGTGCCTTGATTATTGATCTAGTTTGTCATGTTATACTACTGAAATATTCATAACTTAATTGTGGAACTAAACCTTACTTTGTGTCCCATCATATGCCGTGCACAACCTAAGTTTTGTTAGGTCAAGAACACCAAAAGAACCAATTTTGCCTAGCTGTTTTTTACAGCCTAATTAACCCTTGTTTCCTAGGTTCATTATGTTCCTTTAAATGTTGACTATATACTGCATATACTCATTCTCTTATTAACATATCAAACCCCTAGCTAAGCATATAAATTAAGATATAATCTCATGCCTAAACGACCACACTTTGATACAAAATCAAGAACCATGAATTTGATATTTGTTTGCATGCATGCATGGCATAGTTTCTCCCTGCGATTAAGAGCCTATTTGTGAAACCTCTACATGCTTTCATATCATGATGGTTACCTTTTCAACCATCTTAAATAGCCACGGTATTTTTCTAAAACCTATATTGTTAGTCACCCTCCCGCAACGGTGGAACTTGACTGGTGTGTTTGCGGAAGCTTAAAATAAGAACAATACTTTCACTAATCAAATCTTACTCGAAATTATGCAAAAGATTCGAACTTTGTGAATTTTAGTTATAAAGATTGTAACTTTTAATTGGATAGGCTCTATATGTTCCCTCAAGAACTAGAGGTTCTCTCTATAATCTCAATTAGCAGATGCACACAAATCTCAATCAATGTGTTTGGTTCAAACAAAACCTTTCAATGCTCATGCACTCGAAAATTATAAACTCAAAAACATCAACTGAATTTTATTAATGAAGAACGTTCATTATATATTACACGCCTAAAACAAAGTCCTAACAATCATGAATAACTAGTGGAAAAAAAAGCAAGGGCTACAGTGCAAGGGCTGCGGTTTATTGAAAACCGCATCCCTTAATGTGAAGGGCTGATCCAGGAGCAAGTACAAGTGATTCGAATGAAGATGAGGTTCAAGAGTTGATGCTTGGCAAAGGGATGGACGGTGCACGGTCCATTAGTTTCCATAGACTTGGAGGCAATGAAGGTCATTGTTGCATTTCATTAACAAGCGTCCAACAACGTTTTTGAGTAGAGTTTGTGAGTTGTGGCATTTCCTAATTCAAGTAGGAAATGGATTTCCTAGTTCAAGTAGGAAATGGATTTACATTTCCTAGTTCTGTTAGGAGTGTTGGAGATTTCCTAGTTCAAGTAGGAATGTTGTTTAATTACGTTTCCTAATTGAATTAGGAAGGGTAGTTGGTTATACTCCTAGTTCTGTTAGGAGTTGGTTGTAACTAATCCTTGTTGGGTTAGGAGTCTTTTGTTTTCGGATTTACAAACCATGTAGGTTTGTTAGTTTGTTTTCAGAGTCATTCTAGTGTTTGAGCTAGATTAGGAGTCTTAAAGGATAAGCATGCTTAGTGGTAGTTAGGCGTGTGGAGTAGTTCTAATCCGATTAGAACTCGGATAAGTAGTTCTATATATATGTTACTGTTTTCATTAATGAAAGTTAGATTTGATTTTTGTTTAAACAACTTATTGTTGCGTTTGATAATTCGTGTGAATTAGAGAACATTAAGAACGTGAGATCGAGAGTTCAAAGCTGCGAGATCACAAAACGTTTGAGAGTTCCTAAGAGCAAATCTTTTGAACAATTAAACACAACCATTAGTTTATGCTAAGAGCTAATCTTTTCATAGATTAATAAAAGTTGAAGGTAATTAAGAGCTAATCTTTCTTACTAGAAACAATCTATCTTAGTTAGTCTAACAATTCGAGCCATCGATCTAGAGTGTTGGAGGAGTTGTCGGATTAATATAGATCAAGTTTGGTATCAGAGCAAGGGTCACTGTGACGGCGCGTGAGGGCGCTTGTTACATCATAATTTGGAGTTTGTTGGCTCTGTGGAGAGCTAACATACAGGGCTACGTGGTATCAAAATTTCAGACCGTTCCGAGTAGTAACGAAGTCGCAGCGAAACAAACAATCGGGCGTAGTCATGGGAACAACTGAAGCGGATGCGCGAAGAGATAGAATGCTAGATGCTCTAGCAAACCAAAACAATTCCATTCAAGAAGCCCTAGAAAAACTTAGGTTGGAGGTTATGACAAGGCGACCACCTGATGACCCAAGACCTAGTAAGGATGATGATAGGGGCATGAAGATCGAAGTGCCTGATTTCGATGGCAAATTGGATGTCGAAAGGTTACTTGGAGTGGGAACGATCTTTGGAGAGATTCTTCGAATATAAGGATACACCTGAGGAGAAGAAACTCAAAATTGCCGTGCTTAAACTCACCAAGAATGCAGCCATATGGTATGAGGGGTTGAAGAGGAAGAAGGCACGTCAAGGAAAGAGGATCGACAGTTGGGAAGAACTCAAGCGCAAACTACAAAAACGGTATGTTCCTACCACCTATCAACAAGAGAATTACATAAAGTTTGCAACTTTGAAGCAAGGGTTGATGAGTGTGAGGGATTATCTAGGGGAGTTTGAGCGCCTTTCTGTTGTGTGTGAAATTGAGGAAAGGGAGGACCAAAAGCTCGCTAGGTTCATGGGCGGCCTAGACCAAGAGATTGCGGACAAAGTAGAATTGCAACCATACTTGTCTTTTGAAGACACGTGCAAGATAGCTATGAAGGTTGAGAAACAAAAGAAATCTCGAACCACAAAAGCTTACACTAAACCTTTTGTTGCTTTCAAGACAAACCCTACTGCTAGGGAAGTAAAGATTGGAGAATGGAGGCGGATAAGCAAAGAGGGAAGGAGAAGGTAGGAGGTAAGGAGATCGAGAAGGTTAAGTGTTTTAAGTGTCAAGGCTATGGGCACTATAGAACAAATTGTCCTACTGCTAGGGTGATGACAATGCAAGACATAGAGGAGATTGAAAGAGTAGCATTGATGGCTAGGGAACAAGAAGAAGAAGAGGAGGACATATGCAATCCGGAACAGGATGATGAGGAGCGTGTGTTGGTCCTTCGAAGAGCCCTCCATGTCACTAGTACACCGGAGCATGAGGAGCAAAGAGAGACCATATTCCACACCAAGTGTAGGGTGAAGGACATGGTGTGTAGCCTAATCATCGATGGAGGTAGTTGTGCCAATGTAGCCTCGGCAGATTTGGTGGAGAAACTACACTTGCCTACAACTAAGCACCCGAAACCTTATAGATTGAGATGGTTGGATGATGATAATGAGGTGAAGGTGAGGAAACGAGTGTTGATCACGTTTTCTATTGGAAACTACCAAGATGAAATTGATTGCGATGTGGTGCCAATGAATGCATGCCATATACTATTGGGGCGACCATGGCAGTTTGATAGAAAAGTCACACATGATGGAGTGAGTAATGTTTACAAGTTCTCGATGGGGGGAAAGGTGAAGTCTTTATTACCCTTGCCACCATCCAAGATTACTCGACGTTCACCATCCACACCCAAGGAGACAATGTGCATTAGGGGAAAAGAATTTGAGAGGGAGATGTTGGAGGAAAATGTCGTGTTCATGTTGGTTTCCAAGGAAGTGACGGAGACTAGTGAGGAGAAGGATCCGGATTTACGACACTTGTTGGGCGAATTTGAGGATGTTTTCCCTAGTGATTTGCCACTAGGATTACCACCCTATGAGAGGAATTGAACACCAAATTGATTTAGTTCCCGGGCGTTGATACCTAATAAACCCCCATATAGGAGTAATCCCGAGGAAACTAAAGAGCTCCAACGTCAAATTGAGGAGCTTATGGAGAGAGGCTATGTACGTGAAAGTATGAGTCCTTGTGCGGTGCCAGCTTTGTTAGTACCAAAAAGGATGGAACTTGGAGGATGTGCATAGATAGCCGAGCTGTGAACAATATCACCATCAAATATAGATTCCCTATACCACGATTGGATGATATGTTAGATGAGTTGTGTGGTTCCCAATTGTTCTCCAAAATTGATTTGAGAAGTGGGTATCATCAAATTAGGATGCGTGAAGGAGATGAGTGGAAGATCGCCTTCAAGACAAAGAATGGCTTGTTTGAATTGTTGGTTATGCCATTTGGATTGACAAACGCACCAAGTACATTCATGCGCCTCATGAATCTTTGTTTTTGCGGCCTTTTTAGGCAAGTTCATTGTGGTTTACTTAGACGACATTCTAGTACATAGTAAGACCAAGGAAGAGCATCTACAACACTTACGCCAATTATTCCAAGTATTGAGAAGTAAGCAATTGTATGGGAAGTTGGAGAAGTGTTCGTTTATGCAAGAAGAATTAGGGTTCCTAGGATACATTGTATCTAAGGATGGAATCAAGGTGGATCCAAGTAAAATTGAAGCTTAATATCAACGTGGCCAATTCCAAGGACTATAACGGAGGTACGTTCTTTTCATGGTCTAGCTTCATTTTATAGAAGATTCATCAAGAACTTTAGCACTCTTATGAGCCCTATTACCGAATGTACGAAGCAAGGGAAGTTTGAGTGGACTAAAGAAGCACAACAAGCCTTTGAACTAGTGAAGGATAAGATGTGCAATGCACCAATTTGGGCCCTACCAGATTTCTCTAAACCCTTTGAAGTTGAGTGTGACGCAAGTGGGACTGGAATTGGGGCAGTTTTGATTCAAGGTGGAAGACCTATAGCATATTTTAGTGAGAAATTGGGTGGGGGAAAGTTGAATTACTCCACATATGACAAAGAATTCTATGCTATGGTGCGAGCCTTAGATTATTGGAGTCACTATTTGAGACCTCAATCATTTGTTTTACATTCTGATCATGAGTCATTGAGGTACATACATGGCCAACACAAGTTGAATACAAGGCATGCTAAGTGGGTGGAGTTCTTGCAATCATTCACTTTTGTGTCGAAGTATAAAGCGGGGAAGGCTAATGTGGTGGCGGATGCACTTTCTAGGAGACACACTCTTTTGGGCGTGGTTAGTACTAAGCTTTTGGGATTTGATTTGCTTAAAGAGTACTATGGTAAGGATGTGGATTTTGGGGAGTTGTATGCAGCGTGTGAGAAGGGGTCTCATGGGCCTTATTCACGAGAACAAGGATTTATTTTCAAGGGAAATAAGTTGTGTGTTCCCAATTGTTCCGTGAGAGATTTGTTGGTGAGGGAAGCTCATGGGGGAGGTATAGCTGGTCACTTTGGGATGAACAAAACATTGGAGTTAGTCCAAGAGCATTTCTTTTGGCCTAAGATGGTAGGGACTGTCCAAGCTGTGGTTGCTAGGTGTGGGACTTGTCAACGTGCCAAAAGGACATTCCATAAGGGACTATACACGCCATTACCTGTGCCGGAGAGACCTTGGGAAGATGTGAGCATGGATTTCATAGTTGCTTTACCTCGGACTCAAAGGCAAAGAGATGCTATCATGGTTGTTGTTGATCGATTTAGTAAGATGGCACATTTTATTCCTTGCAACAAAACTGATGATGCATCACATGTGGCAACTTTGTATTTTCGAGAAATTGTTAAGTTGCATGGCATACCTCGTACAATTGTCTCGGATAGGGACAACAAGTTCTTGAGTTACTTTTGGAAGACCTTGTGGAGGTTGTTGGGTACAAAATTGCTCTTTAGCACTTCACACCATCCACAAACTGATGGACAAACCGAGGTAACAAATCGCACCTTGGGTTCATTGCTTCGAGGATTGGTGAGTAAAACAGGTAAGGATTGGGATGTGAAGCTTTGTCATGCGGAGTTTGCATACAATAGAACTCCTACATATGCAACAAAACATTCACCATTTGAAGTTGCGTATGGAGTTAATCCATATTTGCCCGTGAATTTGGCTGTGATTCCACGACAAGATTATGTGCATGGGGATGCAAAGAAGCAAGCTACTGTTCTTATGAAGCTCCATCACCAAATCAAAGAGCGCATTGAGAAAGTTAATGAGCAATATAAGAAGAAAGCAAACAAGGGCCGCAAGCCTTAGGGTGTTCGAACCAGTGATCTTGTGTGGGTGCACCTTAGGAAGGGAGCGTTTTCCAAGCAAACGCAAACATAAGCTCATGCCACGAGTTTGAAGGTCCTTATCAAATATTGGAGAAGTATGGTGATAATGCCTACAAGGTGGATCTTCAAGGGGAGCATGGTGTGGCTGCTACTTTTAATGTTGGGGACTTGACGCCTTATTTAGATGATGAGCAAGTACAAGAATTGAGGACAATTCCTTTCGAAGAAGGGGAGGATGCTCCAGGAGCAAGTACAAGTGATTCGAATGAAGATTAGGTTCAAGAGTTGATGCTTGGCAAAGGGATGGACGGTGCACAGTCCATTAGTTTCCATAGACTTGGAGGCAATGAAGGTCATTGTTGCATTTCATTAACTGGCGTCCAACAACGTTTGAGTAGAGTTTGTGAGTTATGGCATTTCCTAATTCGGGTAGGAATGGATTTCCTAGTTAAGTAGGAAATGGTTTCCTAGTTGAAGTGGGAAATGGATTTACATTTCCTAGTTCATGTAGGAGTGTTGGAGATTTCCTAGTTCAAGTAGGAATGTTATTTAATTACGTTTTCTAATTGAATTAGGAAGGGTAGATTAGTTATACTCCTAGTTCTGTTAGGAGTTGGTTGTAACTAATCCTTATTGGGTTAGGAGTCTTTTGTTTTTTGATTTACAAACCATGTAGGTTTGTTAGTTGGTTTTCAGAGTCATTCAGTGTTTGAGCTAGATTGGGAGTCTTTAGAGGATAAGCATGCTTAGTGGTAGTTAGGCGTGTGGAGTAGTTCCCTAATCCGATTAGAACTCGGATAGAAGCAGTTCTATATATATGTTCGCCGTTTTCATTAATGAAAGTTAGATTTGATTTTTGTTTAAAACAACTTATTGTCACGGTTGATAATTCGTGTGAATTAGAGAACATTAAGAACGTGGGAGATCGAGAGTTCAAAGGCAAGCGAGATCACAAAGCGCTTGGAGTTCCTAAGAGCAAATCTTTTGAACAATTAAACACAACCATTAATTTTTATATGCTAAGAGCTAATCTTTTCATAGATTAATAAACGTTGAAGGTAATTAAGAGCTAATCTTTCTTACTATGAAACAATCTATCTTAGTTAAGCCTAACAATTCGAGCCATCGATCTAGAGTGTCTGGAGGAGTCTGTCCCAGTTAATATAGATCAAGGACTGCGGTTAGCTCAAAAACCGCAGCCCTTTAAGATAGAGGGCTGCGGTTTTGCCACTAATCGCACTCTTAGGGCCCAAATATTAACTCCACCCTTCAATATGAGGCAAACTATCCACACGCAGACACGCCTACATTTCTCACCCCTCTTTCTATCTCTCTCTCTCTCACCCACTCTCTCACTCCAGCCGCCGAAACCGCCATCCCCTACAATCTCCCGACGCTTCCCCGCCCCTATCCATCATCGCTTGACCACTATTCTCCAGCATTCTTCTCTTGTCGAAGCTCGTTCTTCCATTTGAAATTCAACCTCAAAATTCAAGCTTCGGGACGTCATATCTTCGATCTGCAATTCCCGAAATTGAACCTCCTGCGAGCCTCGGAATTCTCAACTTAAAATTCCTAAGTTTCGTTCACTGTAAGTCAAAACCTTCTTCTCCCTCTTTTGTTTGATTCGAACCCCCATTTTTAGGGTTTTCAATTGAATTTTCACTAGCATTTTGCCCTATTCTTCACTAAAAACAAGTAAAGGGCTCTAATTTGTTTGCTTTTTTTATTTCCCATTTCTCGATTGCATTCTGTCTCGAAAACCTCGAACCCTAGAATTCCGAATTAGGGATTTTCGATTTTGCCTCTTTTGCCCTCGAAATTCTTGATCAAGCTTTTTGCTTTGCTTTTGATGGCTTGCTGTGCTTTGATTCATTGTTAGGATTTTTCAGTTTTTGTATTAGGGTTTAGGGTTCACACAATAGGGTGAGAAGATAGCCATCGAGAATAAAAAAAGACTCCCCTTTCTTAGCAGGTAGGGAAAGTTCTGGAATGATTTTTTTTAGAGGATTATGTGCCATGGGAGAATCTAACTGTTTCATGGGAAACGGCTTCATTATTCAAGTTCATTTTCTCCACCACCCATCAGATGCTTTTCCAACTTATATTATCTTGATATCATCTTCATTCAAGCTAAGTTATTTGTCGTAAGGAACATACTCAAAGCCTCTTGGTGGACCGTGCTTCATCCCACTCAAACACAAGAAATTCACTTCGGCATATGGTTCACGTTTGCCCTCTTCTAGGGAGAATATCGCTCCAAAGTGTTCCACCGCTTTATTTCTTAAATTCTTTACGCCAAATCGCATTGCCCAGGGTGGTAACTTTTCTAGGGTACTTTCTAGCCATACGATGTTTATTTTCCGTTTTCATAAACTATGTTCCCTCGTTTATGATTTCTAGGAACGGAACTATATCGAGAGAGAATGATTGTGAGCACTTCGCTTCGTGATTTAAAAGTTCCTCTATCGATGCTCGACAAATAGCTTCGTTCTCGCTTCCCTATGTAAGTTCCTCAACTAATGATTTCTTTTTGGCAATATAACCTATAGTGACTACATATACATGGATGTTATAAACT